>DVOY01000561.1:0-11105 GCA_018237585.1 Apyrrothrix maculosa | reverse complement strand
CATCAGATTATCATCGCCGAATCATTAAAAGTTTGTCTTAAATATCCATTCGATACAACACACGTTTAATGAATTCTACGTTCTCCATTACATTCTCCATTTTTCTTTAAATGATTACGCATTTGTTTTTATAATACGGTACTATAAAAATAAATAACTACATTCATTGCAGCGAATGACTTACATGTTATGAGTTCTTCGTTTTAGATTTGGCCGTAAACGAATTCTAATGGGAATGATCATTACGCAGAGCGCCCTAGCAATCCTGTCGCTATTGGTGCACACCTACCTGCAGTACATCATAGTGAGACTGATCATGGGCCTCGTGTCCGTGTCTGTAGTCTACGCTGCGTTCGTGCTATCCGTCGAACTCGTTGGTGGCATGTGGGTGACCATAGCTGGAGTGTGTAACTTCTTCCCACTGCCGTTGGCTTACATTATTGTATCTCTCATATCAATTGTTTTACCCAACTGGAGGGACTTGCAACTGGCTGTATCACTACCAGGATGCTTGCTACTGTTTCTTTGGTGAGTTATCTAGAACTTGATTTTCTACAAAAGTTTAAAAAAGTAACTTAAACGAAGTCCAACTTCACTAAAACCTCATTTTAATCAAAATATTGTGACATTTTGTCGTTCATTTCAGGTTTGTCTTGCCGGAATCTCCAAGATGGCTTTTGAGCATGGGGAGAACACAAGAAGCCAAGATAATATTGGAAAAAGCCGCAAAGTTCAACAGACTTGAAGTACCGGCCGACTTAGATAAAATTTTGATGTTACAAAAAGCAGAAACTCCTAAAGAAGAACTAAGTGTGTTCCTTCTTTTCAAAGGCTATTTGATGAAGAGGACATTTTGTTTATTCATTGCCTGGTTTTCCATGACCATCGCTTATTACGGGCTATTATTAAACATAGGGAACTTTAACTTGGGCAATCTGCACGTCACATCTATAATATTGGCTGTGGTGGAAATTCCCGCTATAGCTATAAGTATTCCTATACTCCTCAAAGCGGGAAGACGAATTCCTATTTTCCTGAGTATGGTCGTATGTGGACTAGCTTGTGTGGCAAGTGAACTTTTCTCAATATCCTTCGACGACGAGTGGATCATGATCGCGTGTCTTATGGTCGGGAAGTTTGCCATCGGCGCCACGAACATGATGATGCCCATTTTCACCGCTGAACTTTATCCGACGATGATAAGAAACCTCGGTGTTGGGGCCAGTCAGATATCAGCCGGCCTGGCATTAATTTGCATACCGTATTTGTGGGAATTGGTAAGTTTTGTTATTGTGTACCGTTATGCATGATAGCCTAACGTAACATCGCGCCTGTAATCCCCGAAGAGGTAGGCATGATAGTTAATGTTATTAAAAGTCTTGAATAAATTGAAAACCTTGCGAAAAGAAAGTGTTTAAGAAGGAGGTTTGTAGTGTTGGCTATGTGCATTATAATGTGAGATAATTGAAGTAAATTAGGTAACATTAATTTTCAACGCACATAGCTTTAATGTTTCCAGATTTACATTTGATATAGGATCTATTTAATTGTTAATAATAATATCAGCGAGACTCAGTTCTGTCATGAAAACGTCGCTATATTGAAACTTCCGACAGATGGCCACATGTAGCGGCTAACGACCAGAAGTTGCGACGCCATGTTATACTAGACTAGTGTTATAAAAGAACACCCGCTATATAGAATTGGAAACTGGCCAATTACTTTTGTACCGTGTGGATGAATCTCATATCGTTCCATAAACTCAATATAAGAATTTAAAATAATTTTCCTATAACATTAATTATTATAATTACCTGTTCAATTATCGTATAGACTGCCTCGTTGGTCGTGTTGGTTGCAAGCGCGACTGCCGATCGAGAGGTCCTGGTTTCAAATGCCGGGTCGAGTACTATTGTATTTTTCTAAAAATTAGAACGTCTAGTTCGGAGTCTGGACTTGTGCCCGGTGTATGGCAATAGACTCACCACCTATTCCATATTGGGACGTAGACGTAACTGGCGAAACGTGGGAGTGTACTACACTCCTCAGCCTACCTCTTCGGGGATTACAAGCGTAGTGTTACGCTCTATTATCATTGCTACAAGACCCGGTCTAATGTTACGTGATAATTTGCAGACAACGCTGAACGAGCACTTGCCGATGGTGACCATAGCCGCGATGAGCGTGGCCGGCGGCGCTGTGGTCCTGCTGTTGCCCGACACTACGCGCTCTAAACAGCAAACTAAAACGTATGTACTTTCTGACCCGTTGATCCAATAGTCAGTTAGTGACTGCTAATCTGCAGGTCGTGGGTTCGAATCCCAGCGAGGAATAATATTTGCCCAATGAGTACAAGTATTTGTTCTGTATTATGAAAGTATACCATAATATGTAGTTTATCAGCCATCTCATTACTATAACACAGACTCCTAACGAGCCTAATTTGTGATCAAATTGAAGCGTGTGGATAAAATGTCCCAAAATTTTATTATTATTCATTTCGATACCTTACAAGAATAAAGCGACCAGGCAGTTCGTCTGCAATTAACAGCTCACTTATTAACAGCTACACTAATATTGAAAACATTGTTTTATGGCAATAATAGTCACAGTCGAATTCTGTATCGAGAACTACTTAACCTTTATCAGCATCCCACTGTTGGACAAGCGTCTCCTGTGACAATGTGAAGGCTTTAGCCGTTACGTATTACGTTCTCTAAGACGTCTCATGTCTTTGATAACACTATGAAAAACGTTCAGGCGCCCAGGTTGCCCTATAATGTTTCTGTTACCCTGGTAGCCAGTGTAGTTTAATCATAACAACGCACGCCATTTTGTAAAATGAGAGGTTCACGTCGAAATTTCGAACCTCACACTCCCGGAGTCTGAAATCTAAATCATTAGGCTGTCACTTTTCTTTCAGTGCTTTTTTACTAGTATTTTTTCCCTTCTAAATTGTACTCGATCAGGCACTTATTTTTAAGAATTATCATTGAGGCTACGAGACTAATGAGTATTTTAATTATAACCGAAATAGCTGAATAAATTATAAGTATATGACAAAAGTAGCCAAACAGACATAATATATGATTGTGTCCCTAAAAACCTAGATATAACGTATTACACGCCTGTATCACACCGGAAGTGTAGGCAGAGGAGTGTAGTATTCTCCCACCTATCACCATCATCACGTTCACGTCCCACCATTAAATATGGGGTGAAATAAAATGTTCGGGGATATTAAGTTTGTGCAACATTCGTTTTACATACTACTCTTCTTTTGTAATTCTTTAATTGTACGGTTAATCACAAAAACATTCATGTAGTTAAAAATAGCACAACTCCATAATTGCAAAGAAAAATAATTTACTATAGTAATACGTCTGTATGTTACAGATCGCGCTACGAGAACACGTCGCCCTGCAACGGCACGTTTACCATCACTGACGACAGGGGGCACTAGGCACGCGGATCCGAAACCGAACTCGCTTTGAAAGTACCAACATTAATCGTATTGTGAACTTAAGTTACAACTTGTTACCATGTAAATACCCCAAACGTAGTTTAAATATGTAAAGTGATATTTAGAATAATAGTGAGACTTATCGAATTTACTTGTAGTGCAATAACTACAAGGATACCTAACGTTTGTGTCAATTTACATACGCTGTGGGTTGATTAGTGTTTCTTTATAACAATTATGAACAAAAATGTAAAGTGTAATGTCTAAAAGTATTGTAGAATTTGTAATTTGAAACTAGTACTGAATTAAACCCATGAACATCTAGTAAAGAAAATAGTAAAAAACGAACAGTGGTTGGACACATATCTAATTAGGCTTATATATATTAAAAATTCTAAAAACAGTTATTTCCTACCCTAGTATAAATTTATATCTGTTGCAAATATTTTACAAGCTAAGGAATGTAAGTCTTAAAAGTAAATTATGTTATTGTGTATGACACAAATAACAAAATGGCGATTGTTTAACAATGGCATGAACTTCGGTTAATTTGCCTGAAGAGCATGGATTTCCTTCAAAGATTCAGGCTCTTCAAAGCTGATTTCATAACTTTATCTCGTTACCTGAAAATTGTGAGGTATTTTTCAATAACATTTGGTTTAATAAAATATATTAATTAGTTATTATTAATTATTGCACGTTCTGTTGGTCCGTGCTTGTTTAAGTTACCGTGAACATGTTCACGGTAGATTATTTGAAAATTATAGCTTTTAAGTTTATTTATGTAAATAATATATGAGTAAGATAGTATTAATAATCAAGTATACAATTGTAAGTGTAATTAAGAGACAATTTTTCAAATATTTCAATATGTATTTTATATTTTCATCTGTTAGGCGGTCTTGAAAATTATGAATTAAAAACTTTCGCTATGTTAGCTTTTGACGTTTGGCAAAAATCAACATTTTCTTACCGCCACAATACCGGCGATATGACACTAGCAACTCTAATAATGAAATGTCCCAGATCAGATATTGACATAGGTATTTTGCCTCTGTGGAGTTAATTTAAAATTAAAAGGCATTCTGTACTTTTCATTTAAGCAGGGTACTAAAGTGGACATAAAAATCTTAAACAATACAACACAATACAATTATTCTTCATTGAACACCACAATACAGCAAAATTCACACACACATGAACATCCGGTACACTTTAGTTTCTGCTTATATATCTTTTGTCTCGTCTGAATTTATGACTCTTCGTGAAGTTTTATATTTCAAAGATATTCCTTCAGTCAGTTACAACAAAATTTTGAATAACAAAAATTGAAATTTCTGTGAAAAAATGACAAAATGTCAGTGAAACCTTCCTTATATATATTACTACTACTATATCATATTTTTTATTTTATTACATATGCATATATGATCTGTTCTTTATGTGAAATGTATTTAATTTTCTTCATCAACCAAAACGCAGCTATTATAAGTAGGCAAACCTAAATGTAATGATTTAATTTAGGGATATTATCATAAGGTGCGTATAAGGCTTCTGTACTTACAAAAATATCAAGTAAATGTATTTCCAAGAATTGAGATATTTGTTTTTCTAAACTTTTATTGTGACAAATATTGACTATTTTGTTTGTAATGAATCTTAAAAGTCCTTAAATACCAGCATCCACCTACTTTCACATGAAATAAATGTTTCTAAAAGTATTTGCTTTTATTTAGATTCAACCAAAATTTTATATTCAACCAAATATGTTTAAATATCACGTGCTCTTACGGTGAACGAAAACGTGAGGAAACCTTCACCTTAGACTGCTTCAAAATTTTGGCTGAGACGTGTGCAGTCTGCCAACCAGCTTTCGGCCATCGTGGCAAACTATGGCAGACTAGCGCGGCAAACTTTTCGTTGAGAGAGGAGTTGAGAGGAGAGAAAAAGGAGAGAGAGGACCAATATTCAACAGAACCACAATAAATATGTATACGATGTTGACGGTTATTGAAATTCAACATCTTAAGTAAAGTTAAGATATTCCCATCAATTTATAGTTTCTCGCCATGGACACTCAGTATCTACAATGATGTTTATCAGTTAAACCGTGGAATCTATTAAGCCGTGGTAAGTAGAATGGGAGCCCCTTCATTCTTACCGAGGTTTCGTAAAAGGCGAATGAAGTATGCATGCAAGTGCAACTCCATTAGCAATCAAGATGGAAAATTCTGTATGTTATATAAGCCTAGGAAGGTATATCCTTATTCACTGACTAGGCCCCACAGCCGAATCGGTTTCACACGAAGAGCCCTGTCGATCCCGCGGGCCTGACGATCCTGGCGAAGTCGTGATAAAGGTGTGGGGAGGTAAAAAATTAAATTACTCAACAGCATGTCCAAATGCTTTACCATCGGAGAACAGTAATGGTTTAAGTATACTTCCATATACTGCTTTAAAAATTTATTACGGATTCATTAATATTTTTACCAAATGACACAACAATAATATTTCCTTTTAGATTCGTACTGGAGTCGTGAAATTCGTCTTCAAAATGTCCTTACAAATACTGAAATTTACCCAATCATGTAAAGACCACACTCGTTCCTGTAGCTAAGCATTTTTTGTTTCTTGATTTAAAATATTTATCACGACGTTATTCTATATAGTATTATTATTGTTATTAAGTCGTCACGCCGGGTCCCTTACGAGGTAGACAGAAAGCACGGAGTGCCATATATCTCTCTCTTTACAGAGCTGACACGCTTTTACATTCACCAATCACATCACACACGCACACTGGTTTCTGAGAATTTTATATAGGACGTCGAGAAAGTCGTTTATGGCGTAATTTTAATTAGAGTTATGAAGTTATTTTGGCTACCAGAACAATTGCATTATCATAAAACCCTTTTATCTTTCCACTATTGGACTCCTCCCGAAAAGAGGAGGGTTAAGGCCTACGTTTACCATAGATACTGGCCAAAGGTGGCTTGGAAGACTTCAGACGCCTTGGTGAGCATTATGGACAACTCTAAGATGTTCAGCTTTTTTCACGATGTCCCTTCACCTTTCCAGCAATTCAGAACAGTTTAATATATTATATTATCAAAGTACTGACACATAATTATTAGTATTAATTCATATAATTGTACATGAACCGAGTTGATCCTCCGAACAAGGTAATCCTCTTCTCAGTGAACGTAGTGCGCCGTGAACGACGCGACATATAGTAAGTAGGACAACTGGAATTTAGACAAATTTCACGAATTATATAACGCTTACTTTAAATGCAGCGCAAGCACAACGTACGCAGATTGAAATGATAAAAAGAAACTACCATTTTGGGACATAACACGGCACCTAATAATAACGTACGACTTTTAAATTCACTTACAAGTTTACTTGACAGTCGATATCTGTTTATTTATTACGTATGAGCAGTAAAAGAAAAATACGAGCGAGTTTTTTCGTTTATCGTATCGAATTTCTACAGCAGCTCAATTAACCATTTATTTTCAAAGACGATAATTAATTAGTCTTCATTTTTCGAAAAAAATGCAGATTAATTTTGCTTTCCTTTTTTCTAGTCCTTTAGATTTGATCATGCGAATAGTATGTCGTCGTTAGAAATATGTAAGCAAAGTAGAAGGTCTGTGTATTTGTCGTTTACTTCCGGTGAAGGAAACATTACTGGTAACTAATGTGCTATTGCTTTTGTAAGTAGAATAAGGAAGCTAAACGAATAACCTTGTTATCATTCAAGACGATTACTTAGACAAAATAATTTCATACATACGAGTACTTGGCCAACACGGTGCTCAATCAGACTTATCTGCAAGGCACAGGGTTTACTATTATTATTATATCATCATGCCAGCTCTCCTACGCTGTAGGCAGAGAGTACAGAGAACCAAATGTCTCTATCCTTATCGACCTGAAAACTTCCTTATCGACTTAAATTTAAAGTTTGTACAGGCAGATTGCAATTTGCTGTAAGTCAATACCCAGCACGATTAAAGCATAGCAGTACACAATAATAGGAATATCTTTATGATGTCACGTGACTGCAGGTTTGGGCAGTGTACCGGTTAGACCGTGAAATTGCGATAGCGATCGCTTTCAACTCACAAAATTTTGTCCAAGCAGCTGCCGAAAAACTGCTGGTATACCTACGTGTGTAACAAAAAGACTAACCTCGATTAATGTGTTTGCTAGTTTTGCAATTTATATTTAACTTTACTCTTTAAGTAGTGAAACCCTAATAGTTTAGTATTCAGCCTCCCATTCTGGAAATCCTGGATTTAAATATTGACATTTTTAACAAAAAAATATGCGTTTAATGATTAAATATCAGTTGCTATAACGGTGAAGGAATACATTGCGAGAAAGCCTGAACACCTCAGGGTGTTCCAAAATCCATAACTTCCCCTAAGGCATATGAAGACGGCCAACCCACACTTGATCACGGTGGCAAATTATGATCTTAACACTCCTAATTCTGATTGGACACCCGTGTCCAATAGTGAAACAATAGAAGAGTTGATGATTCCAATTTACTCACAATGTTTGTTTTTACCAAGTTTTACTATGAACTTTACGATTACCATTACCATTACGAAAATAAAAAGAGTTTCGAAACTATACAAACAAATATATTTTGTATATGATTAATTACATGTAATAAAGTTTAATTTCATTACAGTTTTTTATCGTATCCGAAGTTGTAAGATCATATGGTCACTAGTCTTTGACGGAGACTTTCAGGTAGTCATATGAACATTCGACATATGAGGAGGACATTATCCGGAGATACGGGTTAACAGTTATCAATTCGTATGGGGCTTAAAAACGCTCCAAGCTAATCCCGGCAGTTGAAGGGTTACTAGATTGTACGTGTTACACACGGAATGTGGTCAATCGTATTATATTACTTAAAAAATAGAGCATTCGGAGGGTTTTTGAATCTTATATTGTATTATAATATAGATTACGGTGTTCCAGCTGTCGGAGGGTTATACGGTTGTACATTGTGTCACATAAAAGGATAAAATATTTTCATAAGTAAGTGATTTTACATTGAATCCAACGAAGCATAGCTCAATCCAGGCAATATTGTCATTGGGCAACACAATTGATCAGTCATGGTAGCAGATTATCCACACTCATGGCTATTTTGCCGGCTCGAATTACAAGCAACTTGCGTTACAATATTGACCTTAAAGCGTTAAATCGCTTAATAGACCCGTATTTTTTATATCAACTTACTCGCTGATATAAAATGGGTTTTAAATATAATAAAAGTTTAAGCTAAATTCATGAATTACGTCTCATTTGTATGAATAAAGATATTTAGCATTGGTTATTCTCTGCCTATCCCTTGAAGGATCTAGCGTAACGACTTAAAATTAATAATGAAATAGTAATATACTATTAAAAATCGTTATATTTGGACGACATTACGATGTGTAAGCGTAAAAACGTAATTTATTACTGCAGAGACAGTGCCTGACTTTCTCGATACGATTATAAGCAGAAGAGAAACGTGTGAGAGAAACATACAGAGATAAACTCAATAGAAAACCTTATGATCGTTTAATACTGTTTTGTGACTGTGTGCATCGGAACTCTCCGAAACCTGCACAAGTGTGGGAAGACAGTTCTGGATGTAGAGGAAGCCAGGTCGATGAGAATAGACATTCCGCGCTCGGTTCTCTCTGCCTACTACATAAGCGACCTGGCGTGACAGTATAATAGTAATATCGTGAGAGCACCATAATCAAAATTTTGTAATACATGTTAAGTATTGTTTTGTTATCATCACCAAAAATATCTTTATGAAGTATAATTAACTAAGCTCTCGTCTAAAACATTCCAATCAACGTCTCAGTTTGGAAGTATTTATCGTTTCGCGCATGAATAAAAAATTAATTGAAGAATAAAACTCTTTGGGTAATCATCTGATCACATGAAGATTTAGTGCTCTTAACACTGGACTAATTACTGATAGCATATTTTAATTAACTTTGCATAAGAAGATTTAAAATGTATTGTTACTTAATTTGTAACGAACTGTTTTGAGGTACGATATTTGTTGTTTTTCAGTGAGATGGATTCATGGAGCTATTGATTCAACATAGAATTGTAAAACTTGATTTTGTTAAAATAAGCAAACTGAGTGTAAGTGAGCAGTGTAAAAATTGCAATTTTAAAAATGTATACATATATAGCAACAAGCCAAGGTAGGCACAGAGCGCCAAGTAGCAAATATCACTAACTTTACAGACGTGAATTGCTTCAACATTCACCACTCTCTCCACGCGTTAGAAATGTTACTGTCGTTCGCCTGAGATGTGCATACACATAGATATGCACGTATTTTATTACAGTAACACGTGTGCAAAATGGTGGGTGCTCGCCGTAAACAGGAGCCAATGAAGCAGAAAACTTAGAGGTTGCGGCTCCGAGTCCTTCCTTCGCTCAATCATGTTAATTACGCTACTTGTGTTACATAACTGAGTGTTCCCTTACTGTGTGGAATTACCTTTCAGTATGCCGTACTGGGATTGCTTCCGATTGGTTTCGAACATTTATGGTCTTGGTTACGATAATGACGAATGTGGTCCAATTAATAATGATTCTAAATAGGCTCACCCCTTGCATGGATTGTATTACGTAACTGCCTAATAAATATTTTGTTTAAAAAAATACGTTTACCGATCTACTAGATACATACATGTATATATTCACGCCGGGTCCCTCTTGGGGTAGGCAGAGAGCACCGAGTGCCAATTATCTGTATCCTTACAGACCTGCCGCGCTTCTTTTATATTCATCAATCGATTTTGGGGACTTCTGACCCCCCCATCAGCCAGTAGCCGGCCTATTCGATAAAGATAGGTGAATCTCGGCCTTCCTTGGCACCTGTGTCCGTCAACATTCGCATTGTATATCTACTTCGTTATTCTTTCATCAGCCATTCTCTCAACATGTCCGAACCATCGGAACATGACATTTCAAATTTTTACACCAATACTCTCTTTCAAACAGAGCATCTTCCTTACATCATGTTTAAGGATCTACTCGTACTTCATCAATATCGTGTGCTTTAGTGGAACTTATCGGCTTAGCTTACGTATAAGAAATGTATATTTTAATGCTGTTCATCCTCACTACAATATCAGGTTCATACTATTAAAATATTGTACTGTGATCTTATCTGGTCACATGTACACATTTCAGCCAAATGGAACTGTAGGAAGTGGGTAAAATTTAAGTTGCAAGATTCCTTTACATAGGTACAAGTGTAACTAATAAAAGCGTGTTTAAAATATGATATTGACACTCCTCTAAATACACCTACCTCTAAGGAAATATAGTCGTTATGTGATAGGATAATTAAATAATAATAACATATAATATAAATTAAAAGCAGTGATAGCCTAGTGGTATGAACTTCAGCCTCTCACTCCGGGAGGCCGAGTACAAACGCATGGCGCGCACCTCTTTAAAAAAAAATGTGCGTTTTAAGTTTAAATATCACTTGCTATAACGGTGAAGCAAAACATCGTGAGGAAACCTGCACACCTTAGAATTAAAAAAAAAATGTTTTCTAAGGTGTGTGAAGTCTGCCAACCCGCAC
>DVOY01000560.1:0-11126 GCA_018237585.1 Apyrrothrix maculosa | reverse complement strand
TAAACAACGGCAGATGCGGTCAGCCAATTGATGGACGCCGCCGCTTCTTAACAAATTTTAAATATTTCCGTACTTCCACTATTGCTTCCTTTTAAGCCGGACTTAAGACCTTTGTTAAACTCTTTATCCTTAAACCGAATGAACAAGTGATCCGTTCGATGCTAAAGACAGCATAACATAACATCACCCCCGTATTTCCCCCAATGGATTGACACAGGAATAGAATACCCTCACATTTCACCGGCTATGTTATAGAATGTTATGTTATTAAAGAAAGGTTGTATAATTATGTATTAGGCTCGGTTGCGACGATTTAACTTAACATTCGTTAACTTAATGTTCCTGATATTAGAATAAATTTTGTTGATAAAAAAAAAGCAGTAGCACAGGTGCCTAAGTGTGAGCTGTCCTCCTCCTAACCTACATATTCAGAGCTCTCTTTGTTAAGTTTTCCGATATGAAGTCTCCCAGTCCGCATTGGGTCACCGTGGAAGACTATGGCCTTAATTATGATAATTCTCGGTGTCCCACAGTAAGATAATTAAGAGTCGATAATGATAATAACAATAAAAAAAACTACTAATATATGCGATTTAATAATTAGCGGTCCAAAATTAAAATGTTCATACCAGGCAAGTAATATTTGCTCTGTGTGTTATAGTAACAGACTATAGACAGATACTTTTAACAAAAAAGCTTTTACTTTGTAGAGCCAGATAGATAGTTTCAAAAAGGAAAGTCTATTCGGAAAGTAGAAGATTGAGAGTTCTGCCCCAATTCTTCGCAAAGAGGATAACTTTAGTGTTAGAAACCACAGCAAGCACTTAATTCTTATGTAAAGATAGTGACGGAATAAAAATTCACAACGCTTTCTTGCGACACGTTGAGTACATATGTACACCCACACTGATTGGTACGTATACAATTGTAATATGAAAAACAAAAATGTAGGCATATTACTTTTCAAACGTTTATAAGGTCATAGAAGCTTTTTCATTTATTTTATTAAAATTACTGAATTTGTATACTATATCTGTAACTACATATTTCAATTTAAATAATATGAAAACCATTTGCTTACTCACACTATTAATAACATTATTGTCGGAATATTAGCAAAACAAGATAATATAAACTCCAAGCTTTTAAATGCAAAGAATTGTGTAAGCAATTAATTGCGCATAGAAATTGATAATCAAAATGAAAGAAATAAGAATCAAGAATAAACACAATGAAATTATACTGCTAAGAACAAAAACTCAGCAAACGTAGACAATTAAAGCATATTATTAATCAAACTAAGTACAACATTTATTACGAAAAGAGCGTCGAGACATATACAGAAACTTTGCAAGAAACATTAAGAAACGTACCAAAAGTTTGAGTCCCTTAGGACCAAAATTTCTATTAAAGTATACGCAGCCATACGTGACACAAGAAACATAATCTAATAATTACATAACAAAGTTCACTTTTTATTGTTATTATTAATCACTTTGTCTGTCACTGCTTAGTATCAATATACATGCGATCACGCGTGTGTTAACATTACGAATCACGGTGGTGGTATTGACGGGGCACGTTAGTGCTCTGCGACGGGGACCCGACTGGCGTAGCCGAGTCCTATAAGCTACACCACGTTCTCGATTCGCGCAGTCGCAATACTTGTTAGACCTTCTATGTCTGTGGTATATCAAGCCAGGACTACTCCAACATATACTAATTAGTTTATAGCGATTATGTAATTTAATACTATTAAGCGCGAATTAATTTTCAATAAAAATTTCGTAGCCGCGTTGGTCGGGTTGGTTGCAAGCGCGACTGCTGATCGAGAGGTCCAAGGTTCAAATCCCGGGTCGTGTACTATTGGATATTTCTAAAAATTAGATTTTCTAGTAGTGGATCGGAGTCTGGATTTATGCCCAGTGTATGGCAATAGACTGACCATCTAATCTATATTGGGACGTAAACGTAACTGGTGAAACTGGTACACTCCTCTGCCTACGGCTTAATATTGCGTTTAATTTTCAATAAAAACAAATATTTTTTGTTAAATACGTAATTAATAATGATTCACTTTTGCCTTGAATTATCATAATTCGATACAAAAATGAATTGTTGTTTACGACCACAACGACAATTATTAAAAATCAGTTTTAATGAAAGAAGAATGAACGTCAGAAAATTTTCGATATGCAAGTAGATACACCAGAGGTGCTCACGGTTATAGCAAAATTTAAAAAATAAAACAAATTAAATGCAGTAATAGCAATTAAATCGGCCATAAAAAATATTGTATGAACTAATGTACGAACATAACTAAAAACATTTTAAAACACAACACAAAGACACAACGTCCTCAACAAAATTAGGATATTACAGTAAATTAATGGTTTACACTGCCGCAAACTTAAGTATACATTATATGTTGTGTTATATTTAACGTAGGTGTGAGTACATCCCACATATGATTGTATATTTTAATAATGTATGCCGCCCGAAATAAACAGTGAAATTTGCATATGAAACATTAGCACCTGAACGTCCGAAAAATAGGAAAAGAGAAAGGGTCAGTTTCGTACCGAGAAATGAGAATACTTGTAATATTTTCTACGTAACATCTCGCCTGTAATCCCCGAAGAGGTAGGCAGAGAAGTGTAGTACACTCTCACGTTTCACCAGTTACGTTTACGTCCCAATATGGAATAGGTGGTGAGTCTATTGCCATACACCGGGCACATGAGAGGGATAAGGCCATAATCTACCGCGCTGGCTAAGTGCGTGTTGACAGAATTCACACACCTTAAAAAACATTTTTTTTTATCTCTAAGGTATGCAGGTTTCCTCACGATGTTTTCCTTCACCGTTATAGCAAGTGTTATTTAAATTTAAAACACACATTTTTAGAGGTTAAAGAGGTGCGCGCCAGGATTAGAACCCGGCCTCTCGGAGTGAGAGGCTGAATATCATACCACTAGGCTATCACTGCTTTAACTAATACTATTAGCGAATAATTAACACTGTCAGGCCAATTCTACAACTTTGTTCGCAGTCCGTTAAAGCTATCTATAGGCTGCGATGGCTCTTGTTTCTACTGCTTCGGCATTTGTAATTAAAAAATAATATAGGATATGTTTCAACAAATACTATGCTACAGAAACCAATTAAACACAATTAATAATATTTTCGCCTCAGAATATTATGAATAATGATTATCCATAATTTATAATAATGATCTGAATGAGATGATGATGAGAATGAGATAAATATAACTAATAATATTTTCGCGTCAGAACATTATTACAATGATGATTATTTATAATTAATAATAATGGTTATTTATAATTTACCTAAGTGAACACAATTGGAAAAGTCGTAATACAAATATGAAATAAAATTACGATATAAGCAAAAACATGACTATGTGAATACATTAATACGTGATCAGAAAGTGAAAAATAAACACATTAGATTTTAATTACATCACACCATAAGCCGGTGTCAGTCCACTGCTGGACAAAAGTCTTCTCTAATGTGTGGCCTAGTGCATTTTAACAGGGGTCTCTGTCCATAACCCATGCTAGACTTGCGGGTTGGGGATTGCTAGGCACAGCTTCCCGCACCGCCTTCAGTGTTGCACGATCGTGACCAGATCATTTAGTCATGCTTAGACTGCTCTATACCACGATTAATTTGTCGGCAATTAATAATAAATGACAAAGATATTTAAATTTTATAAATAATATATGGTAAAGCCTATTTCTATCGCGTAGCAACTATTGCAAAAACAATTTGTGTTTCGGTCTGTAGACTCCTGGTTACCGGTCCACGTGTATTACCAAACATATTAATTACATATTAATAAATGTAGTACTGAAACCCAATATCTTTCATTTTACGTCTTATTATCATATTTTCTACGCAATTTCAATATATAATGTAGGGAATATAGTTGTTTTTTTTATTTTAAGCACTCCAGATATTTTGTTTCTTTAGCTTTGCTCATCCCTTAACTTTCCCCACTACTTTTCTAATGTCATCTGATTACTTATCATGAAATTCCAAAAAGTTGTAAAAGAAGAAAATGATTATTATAAGAAAGGTGTGTTTAGAACATCAAGACCCTATCGTGGCTTAGTGCAATAATGTTGTATAATACTAACTAGCTGTACACTAAGCGCGTTGCTACGCCACCAACTAAAATAAAAACTGTAATATTGGAGCGTTTCATTTCAATTAGATATTTATTGAAGTGCTGTATGATACACAATATTTTTAGTTTATCCATCTGACTGTTTTCGTTTTAATTAAAGCCAGCATGAACTGTCACGGCAATATATGAAGTTCATTGGAATGACAGTGGCGCCATCTGTCGAAAATTGGTCGTACCAACTCAGAAACATTTGTGGGCTCATGCCCAACAACTTTGCTAAGAATCATCACATGATGAAATGCATAGTTTACGTTTCTATAAAGGACATACAGACGGCCATTCATTTTTATATATATAGATGAACTTATTTTGACGAGTTCTACGCTATGTAAAAAAATATTAATTACTAGCTATTCAAATTTAGACATTATGACTTAACCATAAGTTCAATAATTGCAATTTTTGAACTTTTGATTTCCATAAAAATCACGATGTGTGACTAATATGTTATAACTTCCTTTAATACAAAAGTAGTTCATGTGATGTCATGACTTTTTAAATATACATTACTTAAATCATTTTAAAATGATAAATGGTAACAGAACACTATCTGCGGTTAATTGCCTATAAAAAACAAATTGCGCAATATTAATAAGGTCTGTCTGCTAAATACTGTTTCTTAGTCATATTCGTTTACGGGATGAGGTAATTTATTTCATAATTACATATAAAACACATAAAAATTACATTAAAAGCCGTCATAATAGTCAAAAAAATAAAATTCCTCTCACCTTACGATCTGGCAAAAAAGTATGAAGAGTATCTTTAAAAGAACATACGCAAGAAGATAAAGAGTTGAATAAAATTCAGGCTGTTGAAGATAAAAGCTTTAATTCAGTTTCATTGGATCTGCAAAAGGTATTCCATTTACTAATTAGCGCGGTACTATCCGCGCAAACGGAAAAACTGAAGATATGCAATACTGCCATATATAAGAAGCTCGTTGTCCAGATGATGACTTCTGTTGCTTGATCACTGAAGTGAATGAAAAATATGTAGGAAGTAATATAAGATCAAACGTCTACTATGTACAGTAACAGCATTAGGCATCCATAACTTGTAGTAGATACCTGGGTCAAAATTATAACCAATGTCTGTAGTGCCCGCAGCTGAATTTAGTTTAAGCAACTCCTCTCGAGGTTGTCGAACACAAATACTTAAGTTTAAGCACTCTCATATAGAAGTCAATAGTTAGGACAGTGCAATTGAACATCACATGTGTCTTATGAGACTTTTTTACATGAATAGTTTGCTTAATGATATAAAGTTAACATGATATTAAGTTAACAAGCTAACATGAAAATTACTGCTACTAAGAAACCATAGGAACGAACTGTAATGGATAACAAAGATTTTGGATTAGAAATATTTATGAAATTACTTGATTAATTCATTGATTTGAATAAACTTCTTTTTATCAAAAGAAAAAAAAGAATGTGGACTTAAAAGTTTATTCCCCGTGAACTATGAACTGTGAAATTGTTGATGGACGCAGGTGCCAAGGGAGACCAAGACACCTATATTGACCAAATGGGTCAAATACGGACAGACATTGGAGTTAGAAGTTTTCAAAATCCGCATACATTTACAATTACAGTGATGAATGTTGAAGAAACATAGCAGGTTAATAAAGGTAAAGATATTTGGAGCTCAATGCTCTGTCTACTGAATAAGCAACCTGGCATGATAATATAAGAACTACACAATTGGTAGGTATTAAAAATAAACAAATAAAGAAAAAAACAGGATTATTGTTTCTAGAAGAAGAGACCTGCAAAATATTTGTTGTACAAAATATTATTTACCTTGTACGCTTCGTAATTGAATATTTGATTTTTAACATTTAGTTTTTAGTAAACATATTTTTTTTCATTTGATTGTTTTATATTTTTAGGGATCTATTTTATGTTTTTGGATGGACGTTTGTTTGGATATTTTGCTAACTTTAAAGCTGATTCAACATGAAAGCAGTAGCTTAGAAGTTTGCAATTCAGCCTCTCACTCCGGAAAGCCGGATTCAAATCCTGGCGCGCACCTCTTTACAAAATATGCGTTTTAAGATTAAATATACTTGCTATAACGGTGAACTAAAACATCGTGGATAAATCTGCACACCTTACTTTTAAAAAAGTTTTATAAGGCATATCAAGTCTAATAGAACCGCACTTGGCCAACGTGGTAGACTATGGCCTTAACACTCTTATTCTGAGACGAGACTCGTGTCCAGCAGTGGAACGATAAAAAGGGTCGGGGGGGTAGGTATGTAAGACTAATTATTACATATTTTCCATTCAAAAACAAGTTTGGTTTTGTTTAGCAATATATTTGAAAAAATAACAAATTGAAACATTGATCAGTCACAATAATAAGAAGAAGAAACATTATTATTTTATAATAGTATTATGTTTAAAAAATAATTGTTAATGTTTACAGTACTTCATAAATTTTAACACTAATGGTATTTTAAGACATATTGCAAAATTTTTCGTTACCATATCAAATTTATAAAAATATAAGGCAATCAATACAATATGTCGTATAATGAAATCTGGCAATAAGCCGACGATATATGCTAAATTAAATATTATATCCAAAGATACATAGTAGTTCAAAATTTTATTGCTTGATACGTGTTACAACATAAATCTTTTTATTACCATTAAAAAATAAACAACATTGTCAAGTGTGACACACATTTTCTATGAGACCTGATTGACATTGACGTCTCATGATTTGAACTTGCGGTGCAGTGGAGCCGTCTGTAAAAAAAATAAGTTTGTTATTAGAAACTTACCTATACCATAAGAAGGACATTCACAGACGATTTTCTTGTCTCATAAGTCATTCGTTCGTATACATATTATCAAATATGAAAGCAAAATCCGGCCTCACTAGATTTCATAATTGTTTTATTTTACGCAACGGTAAAATTATTAAAGAAGACTTATGGATTCGTGATGGTAAAATTATAAACCCCGAACAAATATTTTACGTGGAACAAGCTGAAGCAGATGTGACTGAAAATTGTGAAAAATTACTAATTGCTCCAGGGTTCATTGATATACAAGTGAATGGTATGAATTATTAACCTTGTTATTCCTTTTCTCTATTAATCCCATAATTAACAGTTATATCTTTTTTTGTGATAACTGACTTGTACAAGAATTATTCAGAAATTTATAGAAATAATATGCAACCTGTTATTTTGTAATAAACACAATTAATAATTTTTGTTACAAGTAATAATTCCTGTAAAACTACCAACCTTCTCATCACATTGATTTGCTAGTGCTGCTTGCACAATTAAAAGTATGTTGATATTATCCAATACAATGTTATAAAATATTGGAGGATTATTGGGTTTTCATTACAGAAATATGTACCTGTACATTTTCTGCAAAAAAGTTTGACCTGTTTTGATTTTTTATCCATATTGTTCAAAGTTAAAATAAAAGAGAACCACATCAACGACTAGCTGAAATATAAATTAGGGTGAGGATTCATTTTATTATTTTTCCACTATTAGACAAGGCTCTAGGCAGGCCAGCTAAATATTTCATTTCTGTTTCTGGGTATTACTTCAAGAACACCAAGTTTTTTTTTGTCGCTAACATAATTATCTCAAATGGATATAATTACCATTTGAATCAATTCTGACTGATTTTAAGTCTTATCAACCAATAATATAAAGAATATCTTCAATATAATATAATAATGCATTTTTTGATTATAATGTATTAAATGTATTTGGTTGTGCATTAACAGGAGGATGGGGTGTTGACTTCTCATATGACTGTGAAAAGGTTGAGGATGGAGTTAAGAAAGTGGCAAAAGAGCTTTTGGCTCATGGTGTGACCTCTTTCTGTCCAACAATGGTTACTTCCGATATAATGAAATATCAAAATATTTTACCAAAACTGCAAAAGCAACAAGGAAGTAAAGATGGTGCAACCATTCTAGGAGTGCATCTGGAGGGACCCTTTATTAGTCTGGTGAAAAAGGGAGCTCATAAAGAGGAATTCATCAGAATTCCTGAAAATGTAAGTTTTTTGTCATAGAAGCACCAAATGACCATGGCAAACAGCAGGTTTTAGGTGGTCATCACTGCCCCTAGGTATTTGAAATGGAACTAAAATTCATTTTGAGAACTATGGATGTGTTTTTTATCCTAAAAATACTGACTGAACTATCTCGTGGTTTAGCATTCCTGCCTAACACTCCTTTTAAGTAAGAATGCAACATTTAAAATTTTGGAGTGTAAAATGGAATTTACCTAAAAAGCAATGTTATATCATGCGTTTTTAGGTCAACTCTGTTTATGGGCTCTACCGATAACTACAGTTGACTTTTTTTATTACTCCTGTATTTTACTTTACAATAAAATCTTAGTTTAATCCCTGGAGGCAGGAAGAGAATGTTAGGTAATCAGCACAATGAACAAAAAAATGCAATAGTTCCATATGAAAGTTGTTCTATATTGAAAAAATTACAATGTGGAACTATAAATCTTTAGTAATTGCAATTTAATTATGAGGTTACTCTGTAATTATTAAGGGAGGTGATAAATTCTTTGATTTTTATAATCATGTGAAGATGTAATTTTAAACCATAATTACACTAAGCAAATAAGTTATAATAAATATGATAACTTGTGTCAATAATCTTGTATAAGAGTATTTAAGAATAATGACATTGTCTTCTGTCAATGGAGTATATTATCTTGAGGATATAAACATTTTCCTGTTATAAAATAGAATAATCATCAAGGCTTCGGAGGAACTCAATATTTTTTCCTCAACCTGTTTCATTTTGTGCTTCACACATTATATCCACATCAATATTTGTCAATGAATGTCTTCATTTCTTAACTTGATGTCAAGTAAATTAACCTTGAATTTAAAGTCATTTATTTTAATATAAATATGAGATCAAACTCTTGGCTAAATATGAGTTTTATATTGTTCACATTTCAAACTCAATTGGATCATATGGTTTGATTGACCATTTTACAACCAAATTTAACCCAAATTATGACAGAAGGTGACTTGGACTTTCTTAAAACCTTCAGTAAGCACTGCATAAAAGGAATACTCCTGGCAAAGTAACTTAATCTGGCTCATTAAATTAATAAGAATAAAATACAGTTTCAAAACCAAACATATTACAATATTATGTTCTATGAGATATGTGGATATAGGTCTCACAAATATAGGACATGCAAATTGTACTACTTTATCTTATACTAGCTGACCCGGCGAACTTCGTACCGCCTAACAGTCAATAAATGTGTTACATTTTAGCTGAACTTTATTTAGGTTTTTATTATTATAATACAATGAATACAACATTATTATAGATTTTAATATGATAAAATACATAAGGAATAAAAATTCAATTAAAATAGAAAAATCAAGTACTTCGACCGCGTGTGAGAAAGACATGATTGTAATATGTATATTGTGTATCATGGGAGGCACTCGGGTTAATTTTCTTCATTCAAGGACTTTGTGATATACGACATTTTTTGTTTTGTTATCATCCGTTAGAACTACTAAATCTACATCCTGGTGGTCATATTCACATTCCCGTCCCAATTCTCGCTGAAATGCGTCCTTCAATTCACGATTTGGTTGGTTGGTATTCCTAACCTGGCTAATATACTACCGCACATGAGATAAGACATGTCTTCGATCAAGAGTAAAGCCTGATTATGTATCTCCTCATTCATCTCATGATCGGGATTTCTAGAACTGACACGAATTTGATGTACAAAAATATCTTCTGACATATTTTCCTTCGTTAATATTAAAAAGTAGTATTTGTTATTAATATTTATCTTATTACATGGAATTTTGTCAACTGCCCGGTTGTCATGACAACCGTTTGTTGTCGTTGGCTTCCGGCAGATGGCGGGGCTGACCATGATTTCTCTTACATAAGTGACTTCACGGAAACGCGGTCGGACGGCATAAAAATCTTATGTCCGCCTCCTGTTTCTAAGCTGCCTCTCCGCCAATTTTCAGCCAAATCGGTTCAGCCGTTCTTGAGTTATAAATAGTATAACTAACACGACTTTCTTTCATATAAGGCACTACAGGAATTATACCTAGTTTGAAAACGTTGCTTTTATTTAACTCCCCTGCAACACCTCTTGCGGACGGAGTATCGTAAAATCCGTTATTAGCCGACCCCTACACCACGTGAGGAATATTCCTACCATATTTCAAGTCAATCGGACTGATAGTTTCAGAGATAACGTGATCAGTGAGTTCAAAAACCGTATCTCCAATATATATATTTATATATAGATTTCCAGTCAATAATTTGGTTGTTCAATAAAAAATAACATATGTATTATAAGTGACTGCCTCGTTGGTTGTGTTGGTTGCAAGCGCGACTGCCGATCGAGAAATCCTGGGTTCAAATCCCGGTTCGGGTACTACTGGATTTTTCTAAAATTAGAATTTCTTATAGTGGCTCGGAGTCTGGATTTGTGCCCGATGTATGGCAATAGGCTCACCACCTATTACCTATTACCCATATTGGGACGTAAACGTAACAGGAGAAACGTGGAACTACACTCCGCTGCCAACCTCTTCGGGGATTACAGGCGTGAAAATACGTTACGTTTGTTATAAGTGGGTTTGAATGTTTTAAAAACGAACGACGGTTAAATTATTCGGATATTGTTCGTACTAAAATACTAAAATCGCTATTAAAAAATTGGGGTTGGTGATAGAAGGGTAAGAATTTAGGGTTGTATATAGTTTTTAATGACACATTGTGGAAAAATAAATATAAAAAATTAGGTCCAAAAATTTAAAAAAATGTTAAGGGTGGACAGCCCTTATCACTTAGGGGTATGAAAAATAGATAGTAGCCGATTCTCAGACCTACCTACCTCAGACCATAT
>DVOY01000559.1:0-11127 GCA_018237585.1 Apyrrothrix maculosa | reverse complement strand
GCATCTACCTTAGGTTACGCATAGGTTGTTTGTGGCCAAAAACGTAATAGCATTAAAACATTTTTTTTAATTTATTACAATAAAGGAACAGCAAATACAAACAAAAATAAATGATTCTTGGTATTAATTGATCATTGGAAACTTGATAACCAATCTTTAAAAAAAAATTCGTTCTACCTGCAGCATTCCTGAGGATTGGATCAGAAATCAACTTTTACTAGTTTGCACATACCTTCCTACCTTTCGGGTGTACGTACAGGTGTAAGAAACACATTGCAAAGCGTACATTTAAAATTTTAAGGGCCTATGATGAAAGGTTACTGGTGTTCTCAATTTGCGAATAATTGTAACCAATCTAATACATATATGCATGTATATATAATAACAAAGAAAAAGCCTAATAAGATGTTATTTTGCTGCCAAATGCATGTCCGTTGGAATTATAATCCCATTAAATATGACTAGAACAGACGTCATAGATTGTAACTGCTTCGAACATTACAAGGGCCGAGGTTACACGAGTTACACAACATGGGCAAACGTTAGCGACATCGCTGGGTGAAGGAGTTATTGTTTGATGTAGAGTTTCCATGTTTCTTGGTACGGACGGTTGATGAAATCGTACACGTGTGTCCGCAAACGACATTTAATGAGCGACGAAGGCAATTCTATGAACTTCTAACACATGCAATAAAAAACATGTATTTTGTGAAGAAAAAAATTAAAAAAAGGACAATTATTTAAACTTTTACATCTGTAAAGACATATTATAGATCAATTTGAATAGATTTTCGTGTATCATGTCCTCGGGTTCGGTTTCTTTAATTTTTCTGTACTGAGCAGAGTATGTTCCTTTGATCCGGCTTTTAATATTTTTGTGGCTATACCACAAGTAGTTAGAAGGGTCCGATCCCTTTAATGACAGAATCACGCTCGGCCGAGCAAAAAGCGACGAGACCGGCGCACAAGTGCGCGGCATACGGACACTGCCCCGATCAAAATTAATTTCAACGCGTGGTCTGCTCCCAAATTAATATGTTATGCTCTATGAAAATAAAGGGTTTCAAATACGTGTACGTTACCGTGCTACAGGATGTGCAAAAGCGGTAAATATTTATTTATTTATCTAAAAGACCGTTTGACTGTTGAACATGAAATGGAAAGGGTTGAATCTGCATTCAATGATGATAAGGAAACGGAATTTCACCATACATTTAAGTTTACAATTAAGAACAGATTTGGTCGACAGACATACAAACAGTGGTATAAAATACTGACCAAAACATAAAAAGACAATAATATTGATATTCAACGTAACATCACGCCTGTAATCCCCGAAGAGGTAGGCAAAGGAGTGTAGTACACTCCCATGTTTCGCCAGTTATGTTTACCTCCCAATATGGAATAGGTGGTGAGTCTATTGCCATACACCGGGCACGATGCAGACTCCGAGCCACTACTAGAAGTTCTAAGTTTAGAAAAATCCAATAGTACTCGACCCGGGATTTGAACCCAGGACTTCTTGAGCGGCAGTCGCGCTTGCAACCAACACGACCAACGAGGCTGTACTTTTGATATTACATGCTTATATACATACAAGACGAATAAATATTTCTACCTTTACGTACAAAACTAATAAATAATAAAAGTTGTATAAATATGAAAATTGTTTTACGCGCTGTCTTTACAATGACATTGTGTATATATTATCATAAGGTTAACTTTTTGTATTCGTTTCATTTACGGAAACTGTGAGAAAGAGCCACTTATTACGAACGGGAAGGAAAACAGGTACTTAAATAACAATTGGTACTGTCTAAAAGCCTATAAATCAGTATTTTTCGCGTGAGAAAATTGAAATATTGAAACGGAGAACAGTCTTATCAATTATTATACAGTATTTGTACAAAATGTGGAATGAAATTTAGTTACAGGATTAAAATGAAGCATTTATTGATGTAATATGTAAGCTGTTAGATTTTTCATATCGCAAAAATCTTGTTTTGACTTTAGATCACGTCAGATAAACGCAATCTATAATTTAACGAAGATAATTTGAAAAACTACTAAAACATTACATATGTATTCTTATCCACAACTCAATGATTACTTATTAATCTATGTTAAAGATACTTGATTTGAATTAGAATTGTTTAAAACGATATCTTAAATAAGTATAAAGCTAACGTAACCGAACATCATTTTCGAGTCAATTTTAATATAATGTGCGGTTAACTGGGCTTAAATCGTTTATTGTAAATGAACATTATGTCGAGCATTAGCTTCACCTCGAAAATATACTTAACATTACGTAAACTTAGCATCACGTCTGTATCCAAAGAGGTAGGCAGAGGAGTGCAGGAGGAATCCAACGTTTCACCAGTTACGTTTACGTTCCATCATGGAATAGGTGTTGAGTCTATTGCCATACACCGGGCACAAATCCGGACCCCGAGCCACTTCTAGAAAATGTAAGTTACAAAAATCCAATAGTACACGATCCGGTATTCGAATCGGGACCCCTCGATCGGTCGTCGCGCTTGCAACCATCACGACTAACGAGACACATAAGATTAGCCGGTTTAATTCAAGTTTATCTTTACATCCATAGTTAGTTCTTACATATGTAATAAATATAAATATTTTTTATATCAAAGTTATATAAAATATCCAAACTTGGGAATCCACATTGGAAATCTCTCAATGCGTTATGATTTCACAGCTTTTTGTAATCCTTAGAAACGTTTTCTAGGGTTATCGTAAAATCTTTTGGTATTTATATGCATATCACGGTCAATTAAAAAGATAAGCATAAAAACAGATTTAATGCTATTAACTAAATGTATTATTATTTTTAAATGTATAATTAATTCACGCAATGTTATTTGTAAATGTATAATTAATTCACGCAATTAAATGCACTTACTACACTTCCAAAATTGACTATTCAAGACGTTACGGCGGGAAATTACTACAGTATTACTGTAGGATGTAAACAGTTTTTTTTTAATTTACTTAATAATTTCGTAATATGAAAAGTAGTAAACTATTTAGCCGTCAATGTTACCAGTAACATTCCGTTTACAGTACTATTTAGTTGCGTTACTGTGTAGTTGAAACGTGCAAAAATTTAACTAATAAAGTAGCGCAGTATTTACTATATATTTCGCTTGGACGTAATCTAGTCACTGCCTCGCAGCACTGTGACGTCTATGTCAAACAGCAACAAGTCATATTTCTTTGTTATTCTATTGTCAATTAGCGTGTAATAATAAAAATGAAAATGTCGTAACAGTAACAATAGATACGATCGAAGAATAACAAGCGCGGTTATTTTAATTGTGTGTTAAATGGATGTTGGATAATCGGGTACAACAAAGTCGGATGGTTGCAGACTGTTGCGTGATATTTCAATGTCGAGTCCGACATCAGTAACGCACTCGGAAAACAACATGTCCAATTATAATCCTATTAAAAGCCCACGCCAGCGCTTCTCAACCTTATGTTGATTTTATTGTCTATAGCTAGGCCAGCTGGTTGCCAATGATTTGTATAATTGTATGCCAATATCTACCTAGCTGGTATTTGTAGTTTGTTGTATTAACAGAAATTATTTGCAAACGAGGTTATTTCATCGTGCCAAGATAGCAATAGAATTTTGGTCTGTACACACTTCACTTTGAAATGTTTGGAGGCTTTGGATAGTAATCTGAATTTAAAAAAAGTTAAAACCGTAATATAAGTATTGTGTTTTAAATACTAATATAATAATACAAAATTATTGTACTTTGCATTTAATGTCAAGCTATATACTCGTATTTATGCTGTTTTATTAAATTTGATTTTTTTTTATATAATTTCTAAAAGCATAGGATAAAATATTTTAAAAGCTGCCTATTATGTTAAAATAGTTTAGGTAATGCTGTCTCACGCTGTACCATTGTATACAAAATCCTTTTACTTGTCGTGTCACGTGACAGTTGGTGGAAGCTTTATTGTGTATTTCGAAATGCGGATATTTTGTCCAGTCCAATGTGATAATTATATATCGACAACATTTTACCTATAAATTTATTGTTTGATTATCAAAGAGTATTAGTCATTGCGACCTATTAACCCATTGGCAATCCTGTTGTATCTATCCTGGTTGAATGTACCGATGTATTTAGACATAATGGTATAAATATTAATATATTTCCATAATAAGGTTGGTTTGCTGTTAGAAATTTATTGTTTCTTGACTAATTTTGAGTTGACTTGACTAACTTATATACATGTATGTATCTTGTAGTTTTCTGGAATATTTTGTTTTCCTTAAATTGTTACATAACATTCTCTACGGTCTTAAAGCAATGAATGTAAAAAGAAAAATGGCAATGAATCTCCAACTCTTTAAAGCTATGAATATTTGCCAGACGGTGCTCTCTGTTTAACGCGAAAGGAACCTGGCGTGACGATATAACAATAATAATTAATATCGGCAATCGAATTCTGATTAAGTTCGGTCGCACCACAATTGCCGTTACACAATTTTAATCATTAAATATCGACCATAAATGTGTACGCGACCACTATCGCGTTGTATCGTAACAATTTCAATATCCTTGAATGTCAATACAATTTGTACTTCAATTAGTTCACTTATCGTTTAATTACATCGCATGTAACATCTTATTTGGTATTAGAGCGATATTTCGTTGCGGCTGAGCTGTTTAACGCTCAACTGTAATTACAATAACTGAAGGCCGTTGAAAGAAATTTGTGATACGTAATAGGTCACTTTTACGAATCAACAAGGTCATCACATCGACGTTTTTGGCAAGGTCTCGAAAGAAGTGGTTAATAATAAAACAAGAGAGCTTGATTTTTTGATATTATGAGAGCAGCAAGCGGAAAGCGGTCGCAGAGTCCACGGACATCTCAAACCGATAACGAAAAGCGCCGTAGAAATATAACTGTTAGTGTTACCTAAATTAAAATTAATAGGGCTATTAGTCAATATGAATTAGCAACAGCACTGCCGGAAAAGGGTTATTAATAACATTACCAAGTATACGTTAGTATGGATTCATTTCGTGCAGTAATAGGTACGCAAATTATTCTATTCGATTGGTATTTAATAACAGACGTGTTTACTCCTGAGGATTGGAGACTTGTGTCCATTAAATAATTGGACCAACTAGTATACCCTTCAGAATGAAATAAAAATTGTTTTAATAAAAAAGTCTTCGGTTAGAAATAGCTTATTATTATTCCATCACGCCCAGCCGCCGAGTCCTAATTCGAGTATCTCTATTTTTATAGACCTGACGTTTCCCACATGCACGTCGATTTTGGAGACTTCTGGTTTCTAGACAGACTGGTTTAAGTGTCTCGGTTTTATCTTGAGCGGAACGAATACTTGTTTGCTACTTGTCGCATTAAAGTTTTGTTCATTTTCATTATAAGGTACAGTTTTGCCAATATTTTGTTTCAATAAATCAGTATTTATACAGTTTGATATGTTCTCATGGATTTTATTCCTATCTAGTATTCTTTCGTGTCAGTCGCAGTTATCATTCGTTACAAGGAGTCGCTTACTCGTCCCCTCACGTACGGAATGTACTTATCTATCGGGGCTGTCAATCTACCCTATCTTGTGAAAGAAGTTGAGACGTGATCAGTACTAATAATGGCAACATCTCTTTGCACCTTGTAACACATTCGAGGCAATTTGAATAAGAACCACAGGCCCTTCGGTGACATGATGCAATGCAAACTGCCCATAACAAAGAAGTAGCACGTGACCACATCCTATAACAAGTTTGTGCGAATACATAGATGCATAATTCAGTAATACTTTATAAACGTGAAGACCGGTTGTTAACCGACCTTCTCGGGCGCCTTGTTGAGACATGTAAATTTAGCGGCATTGCTTTGCAACAAAATGTCACATATTTCATGACACTTTGTAAATAATTCCTCGTTGGTCGTGTTGGTTGAAAGCGCGACTGTCGATCGAGAGGTCCTGGGCTCAAATCCCGGGTCGAGTTCTATTTGATTTTTCTAAAAATTAGAATTTCTAGTAGTTGCTCGGAGTCTTGATTAGTGCCCGGCAATAGATACACCACCCATTACAAATTGGGACATGAACGTAACTGGTGAAACGTGAGAGTATACTACACTGCTCTGCCTACCTATTCGAGGATTACAGGCCTAATGTTACTTTGTAAATAAAATTAGACCCATAGGTACGTTTGAATGAAAACCTTAGACCCAAATACGGTATTAAATTTAATGTCGTTCCGTAAAATTTCCAAGTATACAAATGTAACATTTGTCTATTATGATTGTAACAATCGAAATGACAGATTTTGGGTCAAACATTTTGATGATAGTGTGTTTTATGGCTGCATATTTGAAGGGTGTAGAAACCTTTGCTGCAGCTCCTTTTTCCGCCACGATCCGAAATACCTTGAAAACACACGGGGCATCATTTTAGTCCTCAGAGGTTTTATTAGTAATTTTTAATGTATTTTCATTCCTATGATGTATATTACGTGTTATGTACGGTATAGCGCAGTTTCTACAACACAAAGCATGTAGACATGACTCATGTGTGCAAAATTATATTTTCAATATAGTCTTTCAGTTCAGCGTTACATACAATTTTATTAATAATGCCGCTACACTAGGTCACCCAGCCAGTGTGATATAAATAGATTATTGATTTATAATAATAACACGTGAGATTATTACAAACACGCTTGAAAGTATTTCTGTCGTCATACACAAATATGTCGGGGCGGACGTAACGTTTAACTGTTTCAACAAACTCATAAGAGGTTGTGAAAATAAGCTCCAAATCAGTGTTGGCGGTTGTTTACGTAATGAGAAAGTTTAACATATTTTATAGAATTTTATATGCTATTGCGAAGACGTCTTAACCTCGTAAATTTACAGAGAAAGTGACATCCAATAAAATAATGTACCATACATAATTTATTTTATATTCATAAAAGTCAATAGCGTCTATTTAAGCGTGAATGATATTGCGTAAAATGATAAGTATGACAAAATATTATGTTGGCATAAGATTAAATATAAATTATTACGTTTTTATGAATATATAATTAATTATATATTTCAATTGCAACAGTAAGAATAAATAGAGTAAAGTAAGAGTAGAGTAAATGAATAGAGCTGCGATGGGCGAGATCGAGTTGCCAATTGGGTTTTGATACGTTGCGTGCATCGAACAGTTATTTTTTAAATAATTATAACTCAATACAAAATTACTACGACGAATTAATAAGTTTTTTGTTTTTCAGCCATTGGTACATTATAACTAGTATTATGTAATTTTCCGCAAACAAATTTTAAAAATTGTGTGTATATGAATGACGCAAAATATGAGATTGCATTCGGAGTGTGTCTATCTCTCTCCCGTCCCTTTTATCATTCCACTGCTGGACACGGATCGTCTCGCAGAATGGGAGGGTTAAGGCCATCGTCTTCCACGCTAGCCAAGTGCGGGTCGTCAAACTTCATACACCTTAGAAAACAATATTTTAATGACTCTAAGGTGTCCAGATTTCCTTACGATGTTTTCCTTTACCGTTACAGCAAGTGATATTTATCCTTAAACCTCGTAGTATATCCTGATACAACAGTTTTATAAAACAACTTTTTACTCAAGATTGAAATGTTTGTAATTTTTACGTATTCGTTACTACATTTATCTTAATTCAACGGTTATATGTTATTAGTAAAAAATCTTGAGATCTTATATTTACCAGCATAGTATCCATTTTATTTTAATATTATGAAAAATAAGATTTTTGTTTATATGCTGATATATTTTATTCTCTTTAGGTCCCGTGGTGTTCCCCCCGTCTCCCCCCGGAGACCCGTCACAAACCAGCGGAGTAGTCGTGGGCGCCTCTGGATACGGCTTCCAGCCTCCCGGCTCCCAAGGTAACTACGGTCGGTAGACTACTCTAGTCATATACTTAGCACAAATACGCGGCTGTGGATTTGGACAGTGGGATTCCCTTTAATGCTTTCGCTAATATTTCTTGTAGTGGTGTTGTCATAATCAACCGTCCAGTTTCCTTCCAATTCTGTCATACTTAAGGACTTCCTATAACCACCGGCTCTTTAAAAAAGATATCGTCTTGCGGAACTTTTGGTTCGTATATACCTCTTTGTGACATTTTGTTTCTATAATGTCTCTAGGACGGAAATTTTAAACTTCAATTCAAATTTATTAACACTACCCTCTTTTCCGTCTTGAATAGCTATTAATTTTCCTTATGCTGTATGAAATTCTTTTTCACAAATGCTCTTCTCCTAGTTTTCCTTCTTTCCTTTGCTTAATATTGTAAATGAATTAGAGCCTTTGTAAATATGTACAGGTTGAATTACCCTCGCATATGTACCGCTGTCTAATTCCATAATCGTCAAGGTAATGGAGGCACTAAATACTGGGCCACTTTCGACATTTTCCATGGTAGGCATTTAAACACGGCGAAGTTGTGTTTTATTTTTAAATTTGCTAAAACCAGCAACAAAATTGTTTCCACTCCACACCTCCTGCCTTTTTAGTTTAAATACCGTTTGGTGTTATCGTATGTTATTCTACGGTTTTCTAGTAATTTTGGTATCGTGGAATAATATAAGATGGTTATTTAATTTTGTAGTAAATTATTGTAACAATAGCGAACTTAAATTATCCATCTTTGAAGATTACCCTATTGTCGTATTTTCAATTTGGAATCATCCATGTTTGGAGATTGTTTTATGTTATTGTCAAAATTTCTATTTTTTATTCGAAATTTCATTGTAAGTTATAATTGAACAATGAAAAGAAAGGGTACGACAGGTATAATTTCGCTATTGTGTTTTTTTTATTCCGTAGTTTTGTTGCAAATGTTGTTTTATTGTGAATAGCTATGTAAATAAATACAAATGTAAATATTTATTACTACATAATAAATAGTGAGAATTGCCACATGTTTTATTGCTTATCCTTTTACACGTTGCGATAGAAAAATGCTTGTTTGCCATTAAGTGTAATTATTGTAAAGCTGTGTAATTATAATTGTGTCTCGACACGCGGCTCAAACGCAAGTTGGTCAACAAAGCTACGAGATATGTCGTACCGATCGGCCGAAATTAACTTTAGATAGGTTTAGAAAGTGATATATAAACGACAGTACAGGGTCAAAGCAGTCCATGATATTGAACGCCACTACTATTGTTACTTCAATACTCACGAATTATCTCATACTGTAGTTTTAATGTCAATTTTATTATCTAATGACATTTCATAGATTAGTGTTAAAGTTTTTGTTACTTCTTTGTGACAAGAAGTTAGTGAAATACGAACAACTCTCTTGAGTTATTCAGGAAGTAGTTTGTCAATGGTGCTTCCATGTACTGTTAGCGAGTTTAAATTAATGTTTGAGGATTTATTGACATGGATTATTCCATACAATACAAAATTGCATTGGATAATAATTATTTAAAGAGGTTTTTTGTATTAATAAAAATGAGTTCAAATGAATACAATATTTGTTAATCCAGAATCGGTTCACAATAATCTTTAATGTTTCAATTCTGGTTCTATCTTACAAGTAACATTTAGCCACTATATTTGCCTTATGCACTAGATCCGAGCAAGCTTTATCAGGTTCAAATCTTGACGGAAACGGTCAAAGGCTATATTACCTTGAAATACTTAATGAACGTGTATTTCGTGAATGGTAGTGATGGCTTTCCTCTGAATCACAACTGCCCTGAGGGTAGGCCCGCCTAAATCGTTACTCGACACGTTCCGGCTGCGAACGCGCATTATCCAGCCAACGACCTTCGCGCTACCGGATCAGGCTCAACGCCCGCTTCCTTCTCATTTCTGACGGTGGGGAAGGTAATTTGACATGAGATTTAGCTGTTTCGTCATTGTTCGACCGCTTATAATGATTATGGCTTACGCAACTCCTAATTAAGTTTCACACGCACGTCCTCCGCCCTAAAATCACTTGCAATGTACATACCGTATTGCTCCTGTCAAATCACTTGCCGTGTTATGACCATAAGCATGGTAATTAAGAAAGTGAAGGTGTGAACTGTACATTGTCTGTAAATACACACGGGTTCACAAGGTGTTTGTATAAGGAATAAAATATTTACAACTATTTTCTAAGCGAAGAAGGATCTATATAATTTATCACATATTTTCCGATCACGTGCAAACATTCCAGACACCTTAGTATATAAAGTAAATGCATTGTTTGATCACTCAGTCGGCAATGGAAGCGTCTTATAATTATGTACATGAGAGTTAGTATATACTAATTAATAAAATATGTACTTTATCGATTAGCAAATATAAAAGGCAATGAGTACTTTTAATACCTATGCTTTTACGAGTACGTTTTACGACTCACGACTAAGTCTAGGGTGTAATAACTCGTATCAGAATGCTATCGCCGGTGCTGTTTCTCAACTTTAATTGTAAATTATCTACGATCAGAAATACCAGTCCAAACATTATGGAGCCTGGCAGATAAAGTCTCAATAACGAATTACTCTCTCAGTTAGATCTTGACATGTTTCTTTTTGTTCTGTAAGTGATTTGACTGTGCCATGCATTTTGACATTCGGGTTTAGGTTAGACTGTTGCACCGTTGAGAAAAAAATCTGTATTATAATATATTTAGTTAAAGCCATGAATATTTATATTGGGGATTTTCAGTAGCGTTATAGCAAGTAAATGGAGAAAAATTTACATAGAAAATATCGATTTTTCAAAATGATCGAATATATTACTATCATATATTATATTATAAGGAAACCAAGACTCACCTATATGGACCAAAGATATCAAGTTCTAAATGATGGGGGAGTCAGAAGTCTCCGAAACCGGCGTGTGTGTATCAAGAGAGTGATGAATATGGAAGAAGCACGACAGGTCTGTAAGGATAGAGATATTTGGCACACCGTGCTCTCTGCTTACCCCGTAAGGGACCTAGCGTGAGGATATATATGTATGTATTATATTATTAAAATCTCATTGTTTATCTATATCTCATCTCTTTTTAATAGGAACTTAGAACGAAATCCGGCATTCCCGTGTGTGAGATA
>DVOY01000558.1:0-11132 GCA_018237585.1 Apyrrothrix maculosa | reverse complement strand
ATTTGTCACTCTCGATGAATTTTCCCGAGTTGCCCCCTCATGCCCGATAAAGCTGCAAAGTCCATTAGTGCAAAAATAAATCTTTACCGAAAACAAAAATACAATTGATTCCAATCACCACGCAATACGTAATGCCTTGTATGAAATTAAAATTACTTAAAAATCACACGGAATATTTTAATATTTAATTTTTGTAAAAATCCTCACATCGGCCAAGATGCGCCATTGCCATTCGTTTTTGCATTAATTGTACCAAATAATTAATTTGAACATAATCCAGTTATTCAATAATTAACATAATTATATTGCGAAATATTCACTATTATTTCACATTTATTTCAAGTGGCATTGTTCGTTATAATAATTCGCACGTGACCAGTGTACAGACCAAGTCAGTTTAGAAACGTGCTCGCAATATGTAAATATGTAATTCAGAACGACTCGATCTCGATCTATATTAGTGTAATTGCGGGCGGCGGAGAGCGCCGACAAGCGCGGCCGGCCGGCTACACGACGTCGTTACAGCTCTCCCGCGTCTCCAGCATGTAGCCGCTAGAGGTAAACGTACCGCGGTCTTATTAACGTCGAGCCTGGGATAACCGTAGAAAACTTTTACAGCTGATATGAATGTGACTATTTTTCGCGCCCATATACCACACAAAGACTGTAAGCCAAACACTGAGATAGAATATACATACTAAAAATGTTCTAGGCAGTACTTGCACTATTTTGCTGTTTGATGTTTCATTAATACATATGTACATATTTGATAAAATATGTCCCAAAACGAGATCTTTATCGATTCGACTTTTTTTCGTGAGCACGAAATATTGTGTACTACACAATGATACATAATTAAAAGATTTGGAACGCAAAACAAGGGATGAAGGCTATTTTGGAAATTATTAAGTATCAACGTTAGCTAAGTCGCTCATAATAACTGCTTACCAATAAATTAATAACGTGAACATTGTTTTACATTTAGCGATATGAAACAGCGCTCAGCTCCGCCCGGCAGGCTGCTGCAAGGCGACCGATTCTGAGCAGATTAGTGGCGCGTGGTTGATTTAATCTAATACTAATTAGCTCGAGTCGCGAGGCCATTCACGCTTGATAACCGACATATCTGTTTACAATCATAATAATTATTTACTGTTCATCCTAGTGTAGTGTGTCCAGAGTAGGCGGTGCGAGAAGCTGTGTTCTGTGATCCCAACGCACAGGCCCAGCTTTGGGCTTACGGGGAAAACCTCGTTGGGAAGAGCTTTGACCAGCGTTGGACCGAGACAGACTGATAATGATGATAATTTATAGTGATTTTATTTTTCAGATTTTCTTGCCTTGTTAAACGTTAACAGAGAATTAGATACTGAGTTTATATTAATGCTTTGATTGTGCTTAACTTCCGTTATTTTTATTTCCGCCGTTAAGTGGGTATGAACTAAAACATAAACGCTTTTTCAAAAGCTAATTTTGACACGTGATCGGTTACTTAATAAACGTGTCGTAAAAGCTCAATAAATAATTGGATCTGAAGGAAAACATCGCAAAAACACTTGCACATATGTAAAGAGTTCTTCATAATATTCTCTAAAGCGCAAGAAGTCCACACTTGAGTATAAAGTTTTAAGAAGTGCGATTTTTCTGTATGCGATCAAGTCATATTGAGGCGCAATTAATCTAAGCGATGGAACGGAACTCGGTGACAGCTCCCCTTCTCCTGAATTGTAGTGTTATGCCTGTGTAAGGTCAAAGAACTCAAAACTAAGCACCGTATTACAAAAAAACCTCATATTCTTTCTTCTCTGTCCATTAAGACACAGCGGAATGCCTTTCAAAATGCAAAAAGAGCAAAATGCCTTGGATTGTTGTATTGTGCGTTCGTTATTACGAATATATTTGTGCTAACATCTGAATTTTGGATTAAAATTAAATGTGGAGATTTTCTCGCTCCCAAGTGGCTACTTGTATGTGGATAAATGCGTTGAGTATATTCTCGTGTACACGATCGAACGACAAACAAGCCTGGCAACAGCACTTGTCACTTCGAATATCAAAATAGAAAAGCACGCATTCAGTGCGTTAACATCGGCGGCCGCAGATAATAAAACCATCTCATTTCCGTCGTAAAAGACGCGTTAACACGTAGCTGCACGCATCTCGTCTTATCGCCGTCATCTCGTCTCCCGCTGTGGCGCGTCATTCAGTCCATTATGCATCATATTACCATCACCATAGAGAACAGAGAAGGTGCCGTTGCGAAATCCGCGCTTGTAATAAAATTGGAGCCAATTAAACGACCACATTTTCTCTGGAAAGTCAGATATTATTGTGGCTTATCTGCCCATCGTAGCCCACATTTATTATCTGTGCTCGGCTGAGTATCAACTATTTGAAATAAGAGGCCAGCTTTGCTAAATGCAATGTGAGAGGGGGGCTGATTTATTTATAATTGTTCATTTTATTACTAGGAGTATATACACATCCAGTGTAGGGTAGAGACATAATCGGCTAGACAGCAAATTGTAGGGAGAATTGACACCAATAATTTCTGATCCAATACATCAGCTCTTGACTGTGAAAAACTTATTATTTTTTTGTTTTTATTATTATGTTATAGGCTCGCGTTTGACTGCTATCCCACCTGATGGAAAGCGGGAAGCAGCCTAGGATGTAGCACGCTTGCCTAGAAAGTGCCTATTCACTCTTGTCTTGAATAACTTCAGGTGGTATGAATGGGGAAAAATAGATGTCGGCAGGGAAGTCTACTCTTTCATAGTTTGTAGCAAAAACGATTTAGTGAACCGATTCGTCTGATATCCTTTCCTTCCTTTATCCTTTTGCCGGTGGTTTTGTGATATTTAAAATAGGTTTAAATTGTTTGTATTTTTATGTTTTTCAATAGTAGTTCATACCTTCCCAGGGCGACACCGGTAGTCCTCTGCTGCACAATAACGTGGTGGTGGGCGTGTACTCTTGGACGGAGGGCTGCGGCCAGGGCCGCTTCCCCAACATCAACACCCGCGTGTCGACCTTCTCGCGCTGGATCGTAGCCACTGCCACCGCTGTCTAGCCACTTCTTATATTATTATAGAACAGAAATACGAGTATAAAATAAACAAACTAGCATTTTATTCTATTGCTCACAATAGCTTGTTCTACAAATAGCTTAATCCAATTATCCTATGTTACTTTTAAACCTTTAAAATAAACAAATATTTTTAAAGTTACATGAAAGTGAACTGTAATCCACTAGTACATATAACAAAAAGATTTTACGAAGAAATTACTTGGAACACACTTACCTTACACTTCCTACTTGAAGCAAAGCATGTGCCTTTTTTATATTGTCTTCGATAATGTAAATAGTTAAAAATATAAAAATAAACGATGCTTACAACAAAATGTACTTAAATATAAATCTTTTGAATTAGACAGTATGTCGATAATAGGCACTAGCTTGATTAAGAATGAGCCTGCAGCAGAAGCCTCGATTCACTCGCTGAACATTTGCTTCGGCCAGAAGCTGCTAATTTTCTATTAAAATTATTAATAATTAATATTTTGAGACATCCTCACAGAGCCTGTGTTGTGGTGACCAGGCAGCTGATAAACCACGTACATACAAATAAATGTATACTTATATTGACACGTTATTACACCCAGACAATGAAAACATACGTGTGGCTATCACACAAATATTTGTCCTGAGTCGAAATCGATCCCTCGAACCGCCCCTCAACAGTCAGGTTCTTCAGCCACTAGAGCAACGGGCCGGATAAGACAAATTAAAACATGAGCTTTATATTAAAACAAATTAAGGCATTTGTATAATCCAATAATATCTTATCTTTGTAATGAATTTATAGGTTGTCGAACCAAATTGGAATGTGTAACGATATTAAGCCTGAACGGAGGCGGCTACTAAACCGCCGAATGGATTCGACTTAGCTTGTGTTCAATATTTACACAAATGTTTTCCTATCAGTGTACTTACTTGGTGGTTTCTGAACGACTGTTTTCATTATCAGTCTTACTAATCAGTCGTGAGCACATGGACGACATGCGCGCTCGTTTATTTGTAATAATTTCAGCTCACGCTCTGTTGTACGCTTGTGCTACCGTGCATAGTTATACCGGGGCTCCAGATATTATCAGTAAGTATTATTATTCATGTATTCTTGTGTAACATCTTAAGCTGAAGGGCGCAAGGGCGTGCTCAAGGCCTAATGGCGTTCGTTCCCCGTGAACCCCGGTGAGGAATAGAGTATGTGGTAGGTGCATATCTCGCTTCCATTATCTTATATTTAAACGGATTTTTATATTAATCGCATATAATTTAGCCTAAACTTACGAGTACATTGAAACTTTTCTTTAATTGTCACGGAGTAATGTTTTATCGCTAGTGTTGCTTCGGTTAGAATCATGTATAGATTAGTAATTTTTTTTTGGAACATAATTTTCATTCTGCACAATTTTTTATTTCAAATTCAAAACTAACACATAATATGTTTTTAGCTGGTACCTGAACAGAAAATTGAAATGAAATGATGACGAACTATCTACATCGATTCTATGAATCTATTTATTTTTCTTTTATTTAATTTAGTTCGCAATATTTAAAATGTTTTCTTGTTATCAAAGATAATACAACTATTAAATTCTTGCAACAAAGTTGCAGTTTTTAAAGTTATAAGTATATACAAAATTTGGTTTCTTCAGATTATTCATTTTCCATTTCTGGGGCTTTTGTAAGAAATCTCTAGGGATAAGCAGCGCCAATATATGTACATTATCTATTTTGTATGTATTTGTTTATCTTTTACACTGTACAAAATTGTTAAACAAATAAATAAAGAAAGGCTCATAAACATGAACAATTAAATTTTACCGATTTGTATCGTAGTTAACATATTAAATATCTCCACAGAGCTAAATTGTCGTAAAAAGTAACATTAACATTAAATAATAAAATTTTTAAACGTAACATCATGCCTTTAATCCCCGCAGAGGTAGGCAAAGGAGTATAGTACACTCTCACGTGTGACCAGTTACGTTTGCGTCCCAAAATGGAACAGGTGGTGAGTTTATTGCCATACACCGGGCATAAATCCTGACTCCGAGTCACTACTAGAAATTATAATTTTAGAAAAGTCCAATAGTACTCGACCCGGGTTTCGAACCCAGGAACTCTCGATCGGCAGTCACGCTTACAACAAACACGACCAACGAGGCAGTTAAATATTTCAAAAGTTTATAATATTTAAATGCGCCTTTTAAAAATTTATATAAAAAAATTTTAAAACGCACATTTTTACACGACGCCGGCAGCTAATTACCATTAATTGTATGTATATTAAAAATGCATTAAGAGGCTCGTCACGCCTGCCATTATCTACCTTTTAGTGACAGCCAACTAGCTGATTATAACAGGTTTGAAAAAATTCGAAAGTAAGCCTTACATTTTTTTCTGGCCAAGTATTCACCGTAGCAATGTCAGCGCCAATAATTTTATTTTTATACCTATACATTTTTAAGTATATGAAAAATGCACAAAGTATCTTTTATATAGACTTTGTAACAATCGGTGAATTAGAAGTAAAAGGTAAAAATTCAAGATTAAGCATATATTCTTATAATCTGCATTTTTCGCATGATACTCCTTTAACTGTCTTATTAAAAATTATACCACAATCAAAATTAGACGGCTTGGTACCTTTATCTAAAACATTATTAACTGACATTATTAACATGAAAGAAAAAATATGTATTATATCGTAATATAATACATATTTTTGCTTAGATGTTTTACATCAGTTTGATGTTCGACCGAGTTCGCTTACATTACTTATGTTTTAAAGAAAGTCTGAAAAATATAAAGAAAAGTTGAGAACATTCTGTTTGAGGTTTCATGCGCAGTAATAAATCGTAACAATTCGTTTTTTGTTGAAACCCGATATTGAACCAAAACTGAAATCGTAGCCGAATATTCGATTCTCTTTCTAGCTTCGGCCGAAACCGGAACGTATAAACACCAGTTAGAATTTAGTAAAATTCCAATTTTACTTTATATTCTGATGTTTAACGGACTAATAAAAAACTATTCCATCCGATTAAATGAAAGTCTTCAATGTACTATACAGAAACAAATAAGAGTGAGAAGAGACAAGATCAGTTTTGGATTTCTTTAATACATACATTGGGTAAAAAAAAAATATGCTGTAATGACTAACAAACGCTAATTTTGGCTGAGCTGAAGTGTCTACCATTTGTTAAATTATTAAAACTTTATTACTCATATATGTAATATGTAACTGCCTCGTTGGTCGTGTTGGTTGCAAACGCGAATGCCGATCGACAGATCCTGGGTTCAAATTCCGGGTGGGTACTATTGGATTTTTATTAAAATTAGATTTTTTAGTAATGGCTCTGAATCTGAACTTATGCGCGGTGTATGGCAATAGACACATCGCCTATTCCATAATAGGACGCAAACGTAACTGGTGAAACGTGGGAGTGTACTACACTCTTCTGCAAACCTCTTCGGGGATTACAGGCGTGTTGTTACGTTTTACTTATGTATGTATGTAAATTATTACTTATGTATGTATGTTTGTTTATTTACTTGTTATATTATTAATTTCTTATTCATGATATATTCGTGTTTTATTAGTGACGCCTATCACATTCTCATTACCCAGGGTTGACTGGCAGAGAATGCCATTACGCTTGTAGGGGTACAAGTGTTGTTGTAGTTTAAGGTGTTGCAAAAAATAAACAAAGATAATCTTTCGTTCGATTAATTCGTGAGCTCGCTACGATCAGGGAAACAACACTTCGGGGTTATTTTATAAAACAAAAACATTTCGTACCACCCACATGACAGAATGCAAATAGTAAAACTAATTTCATGGCTGTTGGAATTCAATTTCTACGAATAATTTGACTCTGATTTCTTGAAAAATATTCTGTACATTATTTTCTTGATTCATATCTTGACCTTCAACCAATGATATGTTTTTTTGTCCTCTACCTCACAATGTAGAAAATGACAGATATTAGTACTAGTTTTTTTAACATAGACAAGATAATTAAATCAATATTTAGTTGAGTTGTTAAATTACAAACATAGCATAAGTCCCTGGTCTTATTGCTTTGAATTGCAACGAGGTCGCGGCTTTAATTGCTTTAGATTCTAATTCATTGATCGTAGGATTGACGTTGGATGTATTTGTGTTAGACAGACTCGAAGCAATTAAAGTATGATTATTTGTACTTTATTACACAGTTTTCACGTTACATTACGCTGCGTTATTAATTTGCTTACAATTTTTTTTATTTGTTCCATTAACTCGTCATGAAGTTTTGGGCGAGCGATAATTAAGGATCTAAAGGTCTCTTCAATTTACTATTAAATTATAATTGGTAAGGTTACCACGTGACATTTTTTACGTTACAGGCAAATCTCAGGTGGAATTGACTCCAATTCTAATCACTAGTGGACTGAACGATATCGTTACTTTATCAGCTCCGATTGTGACTGCTAAAGGTATTTATTACTTATACAATCCAAACGGAGACGCCATCCAATTGAACTACAAAGATAATAATACGCATGCTGCAGAATCCAATAGCAATTCAGTTATCAATCACGTGACAGAAAGTTATAATGGTATTGATCCGAAGAACATTAGGATATTTAATGTCAATTATAACTCGAGTTGCGATGATACCGCCGAGGTCTTCGCGGCAGAAGCAAGCAAGGTGAAATCTCATGATTTCATAATTGGACCCTTACAAGAGAACGATCATGGAAATTGGGTATTGAGCTCCTATTACAAGGACTTAAACGGTGACTGGATAGAGCTGTTCCAAGTCATTACGATAGAAATAATCGGTGAGGCTTTAGTATTTATTTTTATAGAAACGTCTAAAAGACCTATGGCCATCTGATACTTATACAGTGATCGCATTTCACTGCAGTTCATTATATTCGACCCTCCAATATAAAGTTCAGTCACAATGTCGTTTTTTTTTTAATTTTGGTGGAAGCCTAAATAATAATCTGCATTATAATTTTTTTGTCAGGCTAAAGCATATTATGAGGATTATGATTTATAACAAAAATAATAACGCTCATTCTTTGTCTTTTAACAATAGTTACCCGACCAGATATCATTGTAGACATGAGTGGATGAAGGTGTTATGTTACAAATTTGTAAATTTACACAAATGAAATCCAAAGATTTCGCACTTATTTTTAAATTTTAGTTATAAATACTAGATATTTAATTAAAAATGTTATGTATTTCAAGTTGTCAGCTAGAAATGAACCAAAGTATAAAATGTAACATCATGCAATAGAGAACGAATGCAGGCAATAAGCAAATTTTTTTTTTATTAATAGCGGGTATTCATACAAAGTTACTATAACAAAAATTTTTTTATAAGAAAGTATCAATTCATTAAAATAATGCCTGAGGAATAATTGGTGAAATTGAATATATATATATTAGGTTTTTCTTCCGCACCACAGAAATTTGCTATTCCCTTTACTTTTTTACGAAAGGTGTTATGTGAGCACTTAGTGTTTTCATCCACTACAAAAATAACAGATTTGTCTGTTTTTTTCACGGCTCCAGTGCTATGTTCCCATAATAGTTTCATCCATTTAGATAGCTGCATGGCCTTTCTACATAACACCTCCTTGCACTGGCTATCATCATTTTTAGACGTATTTCGAGTAACTTTGAAAGGCGAATTAATTATGTGGACATTGCAGGTTCATTTGTGTAATAAAGTAAAAAATTACAAATGTTAAATAAATGTAACACTTTCATCCACTGATGACTTTATTTATGGAAATAAAATACTTCGATATAACGCACATATTATCATTTTTTGCAGAAATAGTGCCATTGTCTTCAGTGAATCCATGCTTGGATCGTGGTGAGACATTCGTTCTCAGCTTCGCCTATCCCCTCTCAGACTTGCAGAGCTGCGAGATTGTACCGTCGGCGTCGACATTCGATAGATTTTACGAGAGAAACACAGCAGCTAATTTTGATAAATGTGAATTTATTATGAAGAATGTAACGGAACTAGACCATGGGACTTGGACAATAATAGGGGTAGGCAGAATTGTATATAAAGGTAGTACAATTTTACGAATATCAGGTGTGGACGAATAGAACAAGAGTTGAATTTATTTTATATATTGTACCAAAGAGTTTAATATGTACAGGTGAAGTAAATTAATTGTTATAGTTTCAACATTCTCAGTACGTAACATCACACCTGTAATCCCCGAAGAGGTAGGCAGAGGAGTGTGGTATATTCCCATGTTTCACCAGCTACGTTTACGTTCCATTATGGAATAGGTGGTAAGTTGGTAGCGAGAATAGTACCAAGATTCCGTAATACTAATTCCTAAATCCCCTAAAATGATGGTATGAATAATAGTAAGGCTAATACTGCTAATAAGGTTAATACTTATAGGCGTTATGCTGTGTCAATTTTCAGCAGTCGGTTCCGGATGTTATCTTCAGGTTCCTTAATATTGCTAATGTTCCTGAAATTGGTTTAGATTTCGGTAGATATGGTCGACACGTGATAGGTTTTATAATTGTTGAGTTTATTTTGCACTGCACACACGTTTATATTACTCTGTTTACAATATTCTGTATACAAATATTTACTGTAACTACTTACTATTAAATGGTTTGTTTCAACATTAAACTACATATTATGAATAAATCTAATGCATTGTTTTATTTTTATTACCCGTCAGCTTTCATGTTCATTGTTATGTATTTTCTTGTCTCCACCCAGATTCTGGACATCATATTATTAGGCTGAGCCCGAGCTATCCATTGTTATCGCCATAAATACTTTACCCCCGGTTATTTTAACCTACTGTGCTTACAAGATACTTTGGGAGATTCGTGTTCAGGTTGGGACAACAAGGTATGGAGGACTCGTGTAGTGTCTGAAAGTTCCGCCAACACTACGCCACCGCTTTAGAGACTACTGCCCACTCCTGGTGGACAAAACACATCTCTTGCCTCTATATAGGTGTGATGAGGGTCATAGTCTTGTACAGCTAGAGATTACGTTAAAACTATCGCACTGCCCTCTTGCGTAGATTACAGAGGATGATAGACTTCGAAGTCATAATTGGGGCTATCGCACTAGCTCGTATGAGACGGAAAATTTAGTGGCGGAATAACGATGGGATTCAAAGAATGAAATTCACTCGTCCCTTTATGAATAGCTTCGGAACTCCGGCTCAGGTTTTCTCTCACCTTGAGAAAAGGTAAGGGTCTAGTTTGTAATATAATATATTTTTACCCACCGTGCTAGGGATTAAGATCATGATAATACAGTTTTGTTATATGGTTCACAAATTGAATGTAACACTATTTACCAAATAACGTAGTAAAATATTCAAAACAAGCAGTGTTCATTCTAAAAACAGTGAACACAACAAGCAAATAAAAACGTGTTCAGTTAACAATAGCAAACTTACAAACTAATAATTACATTATTTTACCGAGAAGTGCTTTTCCCGTGGCCAAAGTGCCCGTGTATTCACGATATATTTATCAAAATTATATAGTTATTGTTATTTATGTTTAAATTTTAACTCATTTTTGTAATTATTATAATTGATTATTCTTAGAATAGTTTTGTTGTTGTGGAATATCCAACATTTTGCTAAAAGAGTAACAATGAAAATGTTGCTAACTAACGTCGCATTTACAATGCCGTCTCGTTTCGTTTTAACAAAATGTTTAATATTTGTTGAGGCATAACGTTATATTTGGACATACAACTCACATTTAATCACGAAAATTAGTGGCATATAGTCGGATGTCAACATTTAAAAAAGAAGTAATTATTTCATAATTTTGAAACAATATTTCAAAATTTCAATTATGATGCTAGGAAATTACTTACTTAAGCTAAATATGGACATAGAAATAATACACGTGTTCTTTGTACTTATTAAAATATTTGCCGATAAAATAGAAAATTTATTTTACTCTCCTGTAAAGTTGGCAAATCAACTTCCGCCTTCTGAGCTTAGAAGCTTATGCTTCTAAGCTCCAGATATATAAGGTAAGGTCAAG
>DVOY01000557.1:0-11140 GCA_018237585.1 Apyrrothrix maculosa | reverse complement strand
CCAAAGAAATATGAAAATTAGAAAATAAAATGATTGATTTGGGTAAATGAATGCGTCGCTTTCTATATATCTATTGAAAACGGTACAAATTTAAAAAAAAACAGCTACTACAATATCTCCCCTATAGCAGGCCATCACTCCTTTCCTCAGTTTGTCGTGTCTAATTTCTGTCTCTAGTCTTTCACAGTTCGTCATCCTATCTAGACGGCAACAGTCCTACACTATGTGAGCTAACCCTATAGATATATTTACTCCAGAACCCGTTTATCCCAAGGGTAGTTAGTTATTCAGCAGATATGGCCAAACCAATACCACTACAGCTTCCTAATTCTCTAAGCGATGCCACTAACTTTCGTTTTCTATCAATTTATTGTACAAAATATACAGCGGTTCGTATAATTAAATAACAATTTTTGTATGCCAAAATACATGTTTATTAAAAGTTTCTTCTCAAGCGCTTTCACTCTTAAAGATTACCCCCCAAGATACGAAAGTCATTTAACTTTGAGCCAACAAAAAAAAAACGCTAAATAATTTGTAAGTTCAATACAAAATGAGTTATCGACATGACCCAGTTCGACCCAACGTTCTGTCGACTCATCCCGAGTCGCCCAAAAAAGTCTGTTCGCAGAATGAAGACTTTTTTCTATTTAACTTGACATAAGTATAATAACTTATTGCAAGATGATGTTACAAAAAAAAACAATTTTTTTCAAGAATTTGATTGTTTATTAGTGTATGATTTTTTTTTTTTCATAGTTTTTAATCGAAACATTGTTATTTGAGTTTTTCTCGGGAAACAGTAAATACATTTCAATGTAATGGATCGGTGCGATTATAAATACTGCGATATAATAATTCAATCTGACGACTCACACTACGATTTTGAATCCGTAAGTAACAAAGACAGTTTACAGAAACAATTCATAGAACGAACGAAACGAAACTGTAACTCTTTACCTTAACATCCTTATACAATATCATAATACTATACACAAAAATTATTCACAAATTTGGAAGCGGAATAGGATTCAAGCACCTGTATATGCAAAAGGTTCCAGTAAATAATTACTAATAAACGAATATAACTAAACATAAAGTTTAGGAATCGTTGCCAAGAATGAGATTCAACACACACACACACACACAACTCACATCACACAAGTATATTCCATATGAAAATTGTATATCAACTGAAACAGTAATTATAAACTTGTTTAGTAAATATTTTACATAACATTTGATTAATGCGTACTGTGCATGCAAGAGTCTAGGCTTTACTAAATAAAACTTAAAGTCCAGGATTCGGTTGAAGAGGAAGCATCGCAGCAGTTATTCTACTTCCGAAATTGAACCCTGGGCAAGGAACCCTTTTCAACTCGGCAAGCTTATAATAATGAATAACAAATAAATAGTATCCAGAAATATTAACCGGTGAAACGTCGAAGTGTACTACGCCCTTTGGTCTACCTCATCGGGGAATACAGGCGTGATGCTTGGGTTTTTTTAGTACTCATAAGTAGAGTGAGTATCGGTGCATTTTGAGGGACAAATCCCGTACCTGATTAAATGCGCTGAGCGGAAGCTGAAATGATTTCATCTGGTAATATAACTTGGTAAATTGCCCCCGGTAACCAAAAAAGAGATAAAATCAGTGAAAATGGCCACAGGTGTACAAATACAAATCCAATGTATCGTAATCTGTCCGCCGTGATGTCGCATATAGTTTACGAGACAAGCGATTACCTGCGATTTAATGCGATAGAGAATGTTTGAAACAGATAACGAAATTAATAAACGTAACATCATGCCTGTAATCCCCGAAGGGGTAGGTAGGTTTCACCAGTTGCGTTTACGTCCCAATATGGAATAGGTGGTGAGTCTACTGCCAAACACCGGGCACAAGTCCAGACTCCGAGCCACTATTAGGAATTCTAATTTTAGACAAATCGAATAGTACTCGACCTGGGATTTGAACCCAGGACCTCTCGATCGGCAATCGCACTTGCAACCAACACCACCAATGAGGCAGTCAAAAGAAATTAGGATCTGACGATTATACTCCTATGTACTCTCAATGAGTCTGAGATTTAACGAGAACTGAGTTTCACGTAGTCGGTGACAATTATACTTGAGTGCAAATTAAATTATCTATCAAAGTAATAAATTACATAACAATAAAGTACACATGCTATTTTTTATACGGAGAAAAAAATAGAAATTCTAATACAGATAATACGATGCAGAGAAATAACGTATAATCGAACTTTGATTACAGGCGTTTTGTTGCGTTTATTTTATTTTGTAGAATTTTATTTTCGTTAAAAAAATATTAAATAAAGATACACAATTATCAATAATTGAAATCATTACTGATACACTGAACATATTCCTATCACAGATCGAGTCTAAAGCCACTCGTTTTTTGAATACTACACTCGGATACATATATTTTCTTTTATAGCGCAAACATATTTCTATCTCTGTCACTTTGTAATAGAAAAACGAAATATGAATAAGAGAAACCCTCTTCGGTCGAATTTGATTTATTAACCCGAAAGGATACAGCGGAATACACTCAAACAATAGACACGTATGTTGTACCTTCTGTAATGAATAATGACGTTTCGAAGGCACCGATCGTTGGGAGTGTCGTAAAAAATCCACACTACAGGCTTTATTCATCTATATCTATATTTCGCGTATTTTCATCGTCTCATATTAAATATGACCCGTCCAGTTCACGACCGATCTATGTTGTAAAAACTGCTTACACTGCCTTACCAACAACGAATGTTGTTGATAGAACTAGTGCGATTTCTAAGTAATAGTAACTTTAAATACACATATGAATAAAAAGCGCAAACTTAGCCAGACGAATACCGGGATGCGTGGGAGCAAACTTTCTGTGAATTAAATAACTTCATTCCAGTTTAAGCGGATATGTAGAATTTTACAAGAATAAATGAGAAGATTCTGTCGAGATCAGTACTACTCAATTATGTTCTGAAGAACAATTTCCAGAATATACCCGGGAATAGTCACATTCATCGAATCAAACAAGGACCTGTACCATTTGTGAGCGTAGTCAATAGAATCATGTCACAAATATTAAAAATAGCGGATAATTGGTAACTTTACATATCGCAGTGTTCTGAAGAATCCAGGATATTGTTGCTTGGGACGTACACGATATAAATCAAGCGCCGCGTGTGACTGATGATCGTACTCCTCGCCCCTAATCGATGTTCCGCTTGTCGAGTTTTATACACGAAACAAGCCGTCCGATGTAACGCGACATTTCGTATTTTTTAAGCCTTCCAATGCCATACCGAATTATTCTCACATTAGTATGCTTATCTGGAACCTGACCCTTGATTGAGGTGTTTTCGATTTGTCAAATGTCATAATGACATTGTGACCTTTACGCTGGTTCTTAGATTGTTTCCAGTGCTTCTCGTTTGATGGCCTAAGAAAAAAGAAATTTTATATCAGATTAAAACATGACATTTAAATGTGTGAGGTTTGAATGGTCCAAAAAACATTGAAACACAGTTGTACTTCTAAGTTATTTTGTGTAAAGCAATTCGTATTTCTACCATCGTTTAATGGGGAAAAAACACTTGAAATTCCAGGATGTCCCTTTTTCCTTCAATAACAGACACTAGGGAAAATTTTGACCTCTAACAAGTAATTCCTCACGCACGAGACCTCACGGTTTTCGGCAACCCGCGTCAAGGCGCACGTCCGCAGCGTTCTTACGTTGAAATATTAACTTCACCAGTTGGAGAGCCCTTCGTGGACCCTATATTTGTAACCCCCGCTACATATTTCTGACTTTTCTAGTGGCTGCATACTTTCCAACGCTTGACAACTTCCGAACCAAAAGATCCTGAATATGATTATAAGGTGCCTGAATATAATAAACGTTAATAACACTAGCTAGCAATCTAAATAAAGCCATAAGTATTTAGGGCAGAGTCTGAATATCATAATAATCAATTTATAAAAAAAAACCACATCGAGTATCCTTACACAAATATCTACCGCGCATACACAGCCAAATTATAGTCTTACTCCATAATATTAAAGTAAAGCCAACGGGATATAAAACCTTTATTCGATTCCCGTCTCGAGTAGACTCCAGTTGTCAATTACTGCACAAATCGCAACTCAGGCCGGCAATCCCGGCCGGGGATGGGATGTTGCATCCCGAGATCCCGGGCGTATCCCGCGCGGGGGAATAAATGTCTTAACGCGATCCCGTTCATCGTTCAATTTCGCATTGAGCCAGCGAATGTTATATGAAGTTATAACACGAGATTTGTCGTAACTTCCTTTGTGTGGAAAAACATTAAGGTTGTAAGATTGAGATACTGTCATACACATGGTCACCCTTCACTTATCCTACTATTGAGCACATATCTCCTTGCCAATGACATGTCTAGACTAGTTTTCACTACATCGTTAAGTACAATTCTTTAAAAAAACGAGTGAGCGTCCAAACCCTCTGCAAAAATATCAAGACCGCCCTGAAGGTCTTCAACAAAACAACATAGCTTACGTACGAAGCATGCTTGTGCCTAATCATTCCATACCACTAGGATATCTTCAAACAATCCTCATTTATGTTACATCCAAAATTATTGACTTGCAATCAGCTTAGATTGGAAAACCATCTATCATGGAATGGTACTCGTCAGCGGTGAGACAACGACCTTCTGCTGAAACTGTACGATAGTATATTGTGAGTCGGGATTTGTCGCGATTTCGTTTTTATATGGGCGCGCAGCACAAAATGGAGTTCAGATCGCGATCGGTTCTAGCTGGCGTTGTGTTGTTACTCCATCGTGTAATGCTCGCGTGGGGATTATGTCTACGATATTGAGTTTCTATTGTGTATACATCACGACGTTTCTTCTTTTAGGTAAAAAGTAGATAGTAAAGTTAAATTCATACATTCGATTCCCACCCAGAATAAATATTTGTGACGAGCACAAGTATTTGCCCTTTGTCTGAGTGTTAAACAACATATCTATAAAAGTATACATTTCTATATTTTATGTAGTTTATCAGCCGTTCGGTTACCATGACACAAGCTCTCTTATTGATGTTTACTTTGGTATCAGGTGACCGTGTGTGGAGATGTCCCAAAAGATTATTATATGTTCTTAAAACACACTCTGGTTTAATCTTAGTCGAGCCACTGTAGATTTCCGGTTATTTTTTTTCTAGAACTAGCCTACCTTAAAGCTACCGCTTAACTCATAGGCCTTGCTAGTTGCATTAATTGAAACAAGTGTGTTCACTGAAGTAATAGCTATCATGCTATTTGACCAGAACGAATTATAACAATACAATCGTTACAGGTTTACCATAAAACAATAGATGCTACCACGGTCGGACCCAAGTTATGTCAAGTACTCTGTAATTTAAAAGTCATACTAAATTGAAGAAAACTGGCCAAAAACTATTAGTTCCTATATCTATTACATCAGGAATCAAATCGTAACCCGTCTGAGATGAAAATTTATACGGTAACTACAGTGTCAAATTAACCGTTATTATAGTTCAGGAAATGGTAACAGTTATTAGTATAATCGAATGCTCGCGTAACTATTGACATGTTTTTGCAAATTCACAACAAGTCCATTTGCGAGAAGCAAATTTATTATTACCAGAAATAAGTACAGCCTAAGTTCGCGAGGAAGTAGGTATATCCGAGCAATCGTCGGTGTTGGAAAAAAATTTTCGAGTTCCAACGAATGATCCATAAATCTCTCTGTATTGATTGAAGGAGGTTCTCATTAAGGAACTTCGAAGGCTTCCAAATCTATTAAAAGTTTCCTCGCTGTTCATAAAAGACCTGTTTTTCCGTTTCCGATGAAGATATCACGAGGAAAATAAACTTTTATAACGCTTTCGGCCGCGTAATTACGTTCGAAACAGGTATCTTATTATGGTCATTCTTCCATTTATGTTAATTTAGTTTCGTTCCATCATTAAATCTATTAGTATATCGGGTTAAGGAATGTTATAAGGAAATTTATAAAACTAACCTCAATATTTTTATTTCGCAACTAAATTTATTACTGGGTATCGATAATATGATCATAATTATGAAGTTAGCGATTACTGGTTGTATGTTAAATCAATTAATTTTTGCTACCTTTTAGTGGTTACAGGAGATAGGATCGGATAGATCCGTTTGAAACATATTGATAAAATATGTTTATGTATGTATATAATTAAATAATATGCATATAATTGTTACATTATATATTTTTATACGTGCCTTTCTGGTCGCAAACCCAATCATTTTGAAAGCACATTACTTTTTTTAACGATGATAACACAAGTTACAATGGTCCTTTTATTTATCAACATTATTACAATATATGAAAGTAATTACATATTAATAGGTACATAGTATATAAATTTGTATTGAGAATGTACATAAGTTTTGCGTCGAAATATGCCACAAAACTTCGGTTGCTGCCTTAAAACAAGTTTTTACACTAAAACGCTCATTTAACTTCGAATTTAAACTAAAGGTAACGTTCCATATACAGCAATATTTAGCACACTCATTAACCCTCCAAGAAACAAAAAAAATCAAGTGGTTCATGTAAAATTATAAAATATTAACTTACATGTTAATTAAACCATTTGATATAAACTCAAATCAAAAGAACTGTTGAAAAGTGATTGTCCATGGAACAACGGAATGATAATACCATAACAGACGAGGTTTGTCTTTGGTGTTTATTAGCAGTTTGTATTACACAATGTTTGTACTTCGCTAATTTATTGGACTAAGATCCCTTTCCCTCCACCCGGTCCCCGCTCATCCCACCTCGCATATTTGGGAGAGATCAGGAGAATAGAACTTTATGACAGAATTAATTACTGGAGCATAGCTTCAGAGTTCAATATGCAGGTCTGATGTTAACTCAGCCGTGTTTGAAGCTATTAATGTGTGATACCTAGAGACTGCTCTAGTTTTTTAGGATTTAGCCTCCCTTTTCCGGGCGCCCGGTATTAAGTCCGGGTGCGCACTGCTTTAGAAAAAACGGATTTTTGAAAATTATCACTTGCTGTAATGGTGAAGGAAAATATCAAGGCGAATCATTCACAATTTAAAGTTATTCATATGGTTCCTTAAGGGGTGATATACCTTCTGCTAAACTTAAGGGGTGATAAATCTGCTGCACTTGCACTTAACCAACCTAGTCAACCATGGTTTTAACCCTTATCGCTCTGACACGAGACCCAGACACAGTGTAACGATAAGGATGAATGAGTCGTTGATGTGGGCCACGACGGTGATGATAATAATGGTGATGAATATGACGATATTGTTTCTTCTCAAATGTCCTAATTTTAAGAAGTGACAAACTAACTGATTATACACAATACAATTTTCATCCCGGTATATTTTGATCCCAGGACGAGATACGCACAATCGAATATTACACTGACACGTGCCGAAACGGTTTATCTCGTTACAAAACCGCTTGTCAATTATCGAATATTTCGACGTGAAATATTTATTTTGCTCGTTCGGTCACTTAAGCGCGGCTCACATAACGCGACTAGTCGTTAGTAGTGAGTATATTTCAACATTGGAGTATAAAAACGGTTCTACAAGTGCACGAATTGGTTGCACGCCATTTCGTTTGGACATCTGTCATCCCTCGTGCAATTATTTTAAGAGAAATACTAACTGAAATTACAGACAGTCATTCAAGCCTAACCGAGGACAGAGCGCGACCGCTGTAATTAGCGGAGGTCTACGTCCATCAATGGATTGAGACAGATTAAGGATGATGATGATCATTCATAGAACCTTATGCTCGGTTCGTCTTTCGGACATACATTCTAAATCTGATTTGAGAGAGGGTTAAATTTCTACTCCACAGTAGAGTTACTATGGTTGGTCTATTCTGTTATATTTACTACATTAACGTACCTCGTATAATGAGCAGTCTCCGCCTGCACACTTAAACGCTTCCGTGCTTTTACGAGGAAGCACTAGAGAATATTCATGATTCAATATTATTATTATCATATCGTCACTTCAATAGCTTTGTGTGTCGAAAATCTGGAGTGTGAAATAAATCCATCCTTAGAGATCTAACACGCTTCTCCAACATTCATCACCCTCTTGATACGCGCACCTCGGTTCTGCATACTTCTGATTGCACGTTCGCGGTGTAAGCCGAGCGCAACGTACAAATCCATCAACACAGTTAGTTACAAATGCGATTTCCAACAGAACATCGAAACAAATACATATTAACATTGGAAAATGCTATGTCTGTTATTCATGGAAAATACGATTACATCAGTCAAGCCAATTGAAGTCATAAGGTATAGTTGATGGTGACCCCGACTGCTGAACCAGGGATTGTGAGTTCGATTCTCTGCTATCTAGCGAAAAGAATTGTGCACAATGACAAGACGAAGATGATTTGTTTTGTGTCTAATTGTAAAATTATCTACGTAATCCTCTAATTAGACATACCTCGCTTGTCAGCTTGCTGCATACCCTAGTAAAGACTGTGCCCAATATAAGATTAAGCCGAGTTATCTCTACCTACCCCGTAAGGGACCTAGCTTGATGTTATAAAAATAACAAAGCCGACTTTTTACCACTTTTACCGATCACTAATTTCTTCGCCAATTACATCATTTTTCTGTCCACGCCCCATACAACTAGTACGATTTTACACCATATATTGACTCCTTAACGGATACTATAAATACTTATATAATGTCTCGATGCAATAAGTTAACGTGCCAAATAGCGTTGCAACCGTAATCTAACTGTGGAAAATGCAACTGTATCGAAGCGTGTAAGAGTGAAACTTTTGACTGTATCCGCGGAACTGCTAACGTTCTGGGACAAATAAAAGTTTGTTACAAGCGTTCAATACGGGCTCCAGTCTCAATTTGATTCACTTTGAACTCGTTCAGTTGAAAATTAACATATACATATAAACAATTTTCCACTTTTGTTCAGATTAAGCTGCCTCGTTGGTCGAGTGGTTTTAAGCGCGCGATCCTGGGTTCGAACCCGGGTCAGGAAAAACACTATTGGGTTTTTCTAAATTGAAATTTCCAGTAGTAAGACGGAGTCTGGATTTGCGCTCAGTGTACGTCAATACATTTTCCTGCTTACGCTTCCGGTTAAATACAGACGTGATGTTATGTATACATTGGTTCGAATCGGTTTAATGAAATAGCTAAGCCAGAATTCTACAAGATAACAAGAGCTACTATAGAACTATTACGAGTACTGTCACATTTGTTTCTCACGAAGTGATGTATAACGTCTGTGAAAATGATGACATGTCACTTTAGTTTCTCATTTTCTCATAGCTTCCATTCTCACTTGCTGCATGACAACTGCACTTCACATATTGTGGTATGAAGTTCTTTAAGGTTTCTACATTTGGTCAAAGCACTAACATTAACATGCTTTATATTGGCTTCGGTCGTATGTTAGTGTGTTTGTATGTAACGGTAACTTTGAATACGATTTGGACGTACTTCAATATGTCAGATCAATTTGAAACTTTGCATATCTATCAAGGACCAATGACAACGCAGTAATATGAAATAAAAAATAATAACTTTTTTTATGAAAAATCTAACTACAAAATAAAAATAAATACCAGTTAAACATATTAAAAAACACGCTTAAAAAAATAACTAAAGAAAAAAATATTTTAAGCCTAAGGCGCATGGTTTCAATAGATCACTTAAAAGCACTTAAAAACTTTTTTACATTGCAATACATTTTTTTCTTCCTTACATTATTTTTAATTCAAAATAAAAAAGAATTCTCACCTTTTAGTTAACTTTTTCACAAAAGCGTGTTTTTAGTTTTTTATTAACTATTATTTTTAGAGAGCTTTTAAACAGATTCTATTAAAATGTTAATTTTAACGAACAGTTTGCATTGCACACCATGGATTAACTTTTCCCTGCACATGACGGGGATTTCCGTCCAATCTTATGCTAGTCTTGTGGGACGTTACAGGATTAGTATGTCATCAGATTCTAAAAGTACAAAATGTACACTAATTTAATAGACAACGTTATTTTAAGTCAAATAATAAATATCACATATCAAAAACACATCTCTAATAAAAGTATTACAAACAAGGTGTGTATTGTATCTAAATATATCTTTCCTAGTGATCAAACTATCTCCATAACAAATTTTAAAAAGAGCAGTTCGGCGATTTTATGTATAACAGACAGATAGAAAGAGTTACTTTCATAGCTCATATATTTAATATATTATATAATCACATAAGTCGTATTCAAAATTGAACATGACGAAAGATAGAAAAAATATCACTTTCACAATAATAGTGCTGTCATACAGTGAATCGCACGATACTTACTTATCAATACGACAATATCACTTAATGGCAAGTAGCATTTAATTGGATCTTTAACTTCCGTTTGTGGCAATGCGAAACAAAAGAAGATCTGCGCCGTCACATACGCTCCACACCTAAATACAACGAGCGACAAAGTGTTGCCAGGAGTTTCAATGAGATCTCAGCGGGTCGTGGCAAACGGCGAGTGGCGTGGCCGCTTGGCGTGCCAAAACACTCACTGGCACTGGAGCGTCACTGATTTTTATCACATTCCATTGTTTGAGAGGAGGAAATTTTATCGAGTGACCCACTTCTGAATAAATTGGATTAACATACTCTTGTTAAAGATTTCGACTTCCAAAAGCTTATTCTTTAACTGGCTTACGAGGACGACGGCTTCGTTCCAAAGAGGGGATTATAAATTTGCGACATTTCTGCAATATGAAATGGCGTTTCGAATTTTATTTATTGTTTTGATGCTTCAATTTGTTCGGAAATTTTGTCGTAATGACCACGTTGGCAATTTTGTACTTGGCGATCGGAACGGCCATATTGCTTTGAAATATGGATCACTTTAGGTTGGATTCTTGAAGGGTGCCATGTTTGTTAGAAAAGGTGTCTTAAAAGTCGGATGCATTTCTTTTTCTTCCGGTTCTCTGGTAGTGGCACTCGTTTAAAACGGTAGCCATCAGTGGATGTAAAAAACCATTCCTTTTTGATACAGCGTTTTACCTAAGAGTACA
>DVOY01000556.1:0-11141 GCA_018237585.1 Apyrrothrix maculosa | reverse complement strand
GTATTATTCTTTCTCTTAAGTGAGCAGCCTAAATTCTCTATAATACAATGTATTATATTAAAAATAATATTATAGATTATATTACTTATGTATATTTATTGTATGTATGTTTGTGTAAATTTCTTTAATACTATTAAAATATACGCCTACCACATACTCTCTCCATCGCCCAGGGTTGACTGGGATAGAATGCCACAAGGCATTAAGTAGGCCCTTGTAGCCCTTAGTTTAAGATGTTAGTAAAGAAAAAATTAAAAAATAAATATTGTTATAATAGGTCCACACGTTCAAAAACTTGTTTAGATTAAATTATAAATCTTAATACGAAAATGTTACACAACAGTGCCGACGTCGACCTAAATAAAGGATTTCGGATTAAAATTTACTTGTTCTACATTTAAACTCTACTTGCTCTATTACACCCACGTTATTTTAGAAACTAACATATGTTAAGCGCTATCTGCGATGTCTTTTATTATTTCTAATACGCTATATATTACATTGAACATTGAAATAGTTTAAAATATAAAATAAAAGTGTGGCCTGTTTGCTTAATATAATAAGAAGCGGAAAAAACGATTGAAAAAATTCAGACTATCCAAATTGAAGCTGGCAGTTAAGCATTGTATAATACACAATGTAGTCTTACAAAAGGCTTCTTTTCAATAATTCATATCTCTAATACGTGCGAAGACTCCAGTTTAACACCTCGGACAGTACAAACAAACAAACTCGAACACTATTACTATTCATATCATGTTTTCAAACAGACGTATTTTTCTCTTTGGCGATTAAAGCCACTTTTTGGGCCCACCAGTATTTTTTGAACTCTACATTAAAAACATAAAGCTGCTCAAAGAGATCTATTATTGGTTGGGCGTGAACGATAGCTAATAAGTTCGTAGACTCAAGTGTTTTCATTTCTATAGGATAAAAGAATAGTTGTGTACACATCAGTGTTTCGTAGACACATATGGGTAGAAAGTAATGCATAGAAAAATTAACAAGTAATGTTGGACTTGGTGGTAAAATATGCAGGTATTTTTGTAGTTTGGTTTATTTCAATTTTTAATGCCTAAAACTTTCTAATGCAATCAAGTAGACCTTTTGTTCTTTAATCATACATGGGTATATGTAAAGGTCAACCTGTTTTATTCAAAAGCTGAAATTTTTGAATGATACATAAACTGAAGTCTAGTGGGGTGTCGTGTTCTGTGCGATTTATAATGAACTGAATAATAATGATAACCCTCAAAATATTACACAGTGCGATAGAACAATCGTATCTTTTAATAGTCGCTTGAAAATAGATGAAACGCGTTGGAAGTCTCTTGGATGTTTCAAACCAGCTGTTCAATCTACCCATTAAGTTAGATGAGTGTTCATTAGCTTATAATATAAATAAAAAACTATTCACGTCTTTATTACATTTTCACTTGCAAATGAAAATAAAACAGTCATTACTCAGTACATTAGTACTAATATAATCCTCGTACAGTAGCATAGCTGGCGGCAAAACAAAGGAGCTATTACAATCCGACAAATCGATATATCGACACATCGAAGCCAACTAATCGATTCAGTAACGATTAATCGATTTCGAGATTGCGATCGGACACCGTTCACTTCGCTCGACTCTATTCGGATTGTTTAATATAATGGTGAATTATTGTTTTGCATTCCTCGCAAAATTCACACCAATCTAAAGATTGTTGATTTTTTATGACTCTCCAATCACAAGCCTCATTTGACTCTTTGAAAGTCTTCGAGAACTTTCTATTTCCAACTGTTACAAAATGTATCGACTATCAATATAACTATAAGTAAAACAGCTATTTATAGCTAACGAAATAGATTCAGTTTCCCTGAAAAATTATGTAACATGTGTTTAATAAGTACTTATCTTGTGTTAATGAAATCAATAAAAAAATGTATATACATAACTATTTTTAACATGTTGCTACAATGATCGATTAATATTATTAAAACTAATAATGACCAGTACTTTAGTTACCTCATTTATCACAGTTTGAGATTAAGAAATAGTAGAGTTAAGTTGCATGAAGTGACCTTCGTTGAAGTCTTTTACTTTTCGTTTTGGCGGCTTAGCTCTATAAAGCTACAGTTGACTCGTGTCATTATTTACAATTCTTTAATTACATGGTTGAGTTATTAAAAATATTATTAAACTCTTGAACGAGTGTAGATTTAAAAATGATTTAATAAGAAAATTTATTTCTCACTTCGTGACCACTCTGACTTTATCCATGTTCATAAAATTACAAAAAAATTATGTCACAAAAAAAAATATGGTAATCGCCTCTAAGATCTAGATTGTATCTTACTAGCTTTCTAAACTCTAGGTTGACCAACTGTTACCGGACCTCAGACCATCCACAGTCTGTAACCCAAAGGATAGATCTCAAAAAATCAACTGGTAACACGTGCAATGGTGTATCTGCCTATAGTGACATTCTTAAGGAAGTTTTATTTCGTATTTATATGTTATAGAAATATTTGTTTTATGTCTACTGGCACACCATGACAGGGTGATTTAATTAGTGTCTTTACAATACGAACTTGAAAGGACTCGCTATGTTCATTTCTGTAAAGGCAATCAATTTGTCTGTCTCGTTGGTCGATTGGTTGCAAGAGCGACTGCCGATCGAAAGGTTTGTGTCTCTCTCTATTGAACTTTCTGACTTAAAATTTCTGGTAATAACTCGGGGTCTGGATTTGTGCCCGGTGCATAACGAAAGGATCACCACCTATTCCATGATGAGCCGTAAACGCAACTGGTGAAACCTGGGAATGTACTACACTCCTCTGCCTACCTATTCGAGGATTACAGGTGCGATGTTACGTTAATCAATTTGTAATACTAAAAGTGTATTCAATAATATAAACGATACAATAAACGAGACGATACGAAACGAATACGAGCAAAGTAGTAGTATACATGAATATGATATAAAGGGGTGGATATGGATACAAAATAAATGATTGTAAAAAAAAACTATACAACACTCTTCTGTAAAATAAGAGAACAAAGCAGTAAAACATATTTTTATAAATTTGAATTAAGAGTAATGTAAATAAGAAAAATTTATTGCAAATGTAAAAAATCGCGTCAGGTGTTTTTAAGTGATCTATTGATGATACCATGCACTCCACGCTTTTTTTACATTGTAATATTTTTTTTATTTACTTTAATATTTTTTTTATTTACTTAAGAATAATTTCTTAATTCAAGTTGAATAAAAAAGATTTTTAACTTTTTAGTTCATTTTTTCAAAATAGTGTTATTTGAACTCTTTCTTAATTTTTGATTAGATTTTTCATTTTTTTTTTATTTCATAACAATGCATTGTCATCCTTCCTTGATAAGTATGCAAAAATTCAAATTAATCCGACATTCATCCGATATTCATCGATTAAAGTACAATGCGATTTTATATCGAATACGTAACGAAGCTTAGCTTTGAATAGTATTTATTTGTGATTTCATTGCAATCCACCCTCTTCTCAACGAGTACAGAGTTACTCTGTACTCGTATTAATACGCTGTAATACGTACAGAGTAACTTATTTATTATGATAATTTTATTGACAATCACTGGTACACATAACATCACAATCTTTATCCACATATTGTATTTGGTATGGTCATAATCTAAGATGATAAAGCTTCAAGTTTTATCTTGTTTCGCCAACTTAAGAGCTCCGTTCTCGTATTATCGCTTATTAATGTTTTTTTTAATGGGTTTCGGTTGCAAATAACCGCTCACCGCCAAAGGGTATCAGGAATTGGAAATATTGTGGTCAGTATTGTGGTTTCTTTAAGGAAAACAACATTGTTTACTGGTTGGAATAAATGTATGGAATCAAGCCAATATTGCCAAAAGGGTTAACGACATAAACGTTGAGATCTTAAGTAACAAAAATTTTACATCGATGTGTTTTAAATAAATTGATATTCATCTCTGTCCGGGCACAAAATTCAAATAACGTTCAGAACATTTCTAAAAAATATCAGAACAAGATATTGGGTCAGTTTATAGTACATTAATACGAATCATGGAATAATGTTGCATGGTCCATTATGCACATCTTGATGTAATAAATCTGAGCCCAGATTCCACATAATTTTATTTTTAAAATACGTAGGAATTTGCAATTGGATTGATCAAACGTACTCCTTACGGGAAAGCATTGTTACTGTTTCAAGTAGAACTTCAGTTCTTTCATAGAACTGAAGTAGGTATTTATATATTTCATGGGTCATAATAGCTTATTAAGTTGTTTGCTGATCCTTCTAACACGTAAATATTAATTAGGTTCTACGAAATAAATGTCATAAAGATTAAACTTCAGTTTCAACTCAATATATTCACACCTAACAATAGCTTTGCGTACTTTTCTATACGACAATTTAGCCGAATACAAGGAAACTTACCAACTTGGGAACTGGGAGTATACAACAGATTCTTTGGTTACCTGCAAATGAAAATAACGCTAAGTTTAGTGACCATTCACAACATAATAATACACCCTAAGCTAAACTGTAAAACAACTGTATAACAAAGGTATCTATATACATATACGTGACAAATGAATTGCTCTCCATATAGATGCTCACGCTTTAAGCCACTTTAGGTCATGCTAAAGGCTTACACATTTGGGCAGACTCAAATATCCCGGAAAGATAAGATTACCAATACACTGGTGTTAGAATGTACCGCCGTAGATAGATATTCTGAACACGATAAGTAAAGGACTTCGGCCTACATTGGTAAAGCCACGCGCTATACCAAATAAATTGTCCGATTAATAAATGTACACTTATATACATATGTTCCTAGAATTATTCCTCTCCCTAATGATCGTATACATATCAGTATACTATGTGTAGTGTGCAGTAATGAATAGTCTTCATGGTGGGGATTAAACAATACATATGTCTAACTGACACACACTTTGAATATTATGTAGTAACCGGCACTTACACACACAGGGTGTCTTAAGAGGCGGCTAAACCCGGTACTGGCAGATCGCAGTATGGCGCAGTCTACCTAGACATAGCAAAATTCCCTGGCCGCATATGGGCAGCAACGTAGGCGGTGCGAGAAGCCGTGTTCTGCGATCCGCAACTCGCATGTCCAGAGCGGAGACTATGGACCCCCCTCGGAAATTACCCCTCGGAAAATTGTATGTCCAGCAGTGGTCTGCAATAGGCTGATGATGATGATGACCAGCATTACTGCTCAACGGTAGAAATAGGGCCAACAGTTGTGCTTTGATAAGCATACCCGGTAGAATCGACTCTATCACACATAAACCTTATATATAAAAATGCCGTCTCTATCTAGTTCGATTTATGGAATTTAGTAAGATGATAAATAAGACCTCTGCTTCGATCAAACATTTCATAAACGAACTATCCGATTTAAAAATATAAACGCAACACTTAGCTACACCGCTTCAATGAACCCACGGCTTCCTGCGCTACGAAACTCTCAGCTCGCATGTGAACTTCAATAAATTACGCGCTGACCTTTACAGCTATTATTAGCTCGTAATTCCGCAGTTCTATGTGAAAACTGAAGACATCTAGTCATCATCAAATTCCTACATCCCAGCGCTGCGGACAAAGAGAGCGAAACGAACACGAAGTGAGATGAACGTGTATGATAAATTTAAAAGATACACTCTACTGGGAACTGCTTTAATCGTGGTGCCCCACGGAACAAAAGGTAGCGGGTAAGTTCAATAAAATCAATATTTTTGTTGCCGAATTATATCAGAAAAAAACAGTACGATTAAATGAGGTTTGGCTTAGTCTCTACTCATGTTTTGTCATTTGCTAACTTTGAAATTTTATTGCAATTGATATGCCTTGGTATTTCGTATTGATAGATAAAATAAGTATCGTCATCATCATCATCAGACTGTCTAAGTCCACTACTGATCATGGACATAATATTAATATGATCCTTTTAAATCTATTTGTATACTGGAAGTTGGAAAGTAAAATAGTTGCTCAGTATTGAAATATATCTGATATTTAGACGTATGTCTCTTATACACATGTTTTTTCTTCCGACCCTTTTTATCGTTCCACTGGTGGACACGGGTCTCCTCTCAGAATGAGAGGGTTTAGTAATGGCTCGGCATCTGAATTTGTGCCCGATGTATGGCACTAGGTCCTCACCTCACCTCCTGTTCCACGGTAGGATGTAAACGTAATTGGTGAAACGTGGGAGTGCACTACACTCCTCTATTCACCTCCACGGGATTTACAAGCGTGATGTTAAGTTTACGTACGTGTAAATCAGGTGGAAAGTAATTCGCTGCTTTTCTTTTCCATTAGACCATACACATTCTCTGTTTTTAATAATAAAAATATTTTACTACGACAACACGACATCCTGATGGCTTTTTTGTGGTGGATTCATATATTCCGAGTCGGACGTACGTGTTTACGTCTCCACCATACGTGGGATGATTTTTTGATTTCTCGAAAACTGACTTTTATTATCTACCTACGTGAAGGACTCGAGACAAGGGTTATTCGTACATAATAAAGTGCTTATTAAGACAGTTCGTTTGTCTGATTGTTTGTTATTTACACATCGTTCGTACACAGCGGGACGTCGTCCTACCAATCGTTTCGTTGCTCACGTCCAAACACTTGGATTTTCAATCTATATTTTTGACGTTGAAACAAACTCATTCCGAATTTCGTTAACACCGCCGCCGTTGATGTCTGACGTTTGCGCTCGATTTTATCAAATTTAAATTTAGAATATTCATTTCTCAGTATTGCATATAACTGAGATATGTGAGTTACGGAAAGATTGTTCAAATTATCGGCAATAATATAAACACAATATATGAACATTCCGAGCGATAAAAAGGAATCACGAAATGAAAGTGATCCTTGAAACCACCAATATACGTACAGTTATTACTTGTATTAAAAAAGATTATAGCTAGACGAGCTTAAACCATCAAAATATACTAACAGTGCCACCCACCCAAATCCCAACAACGACTTTATTTATTATTTGCTACAATCAATTCACTTTACTCATAATAAAAAGTGTATGCAATGCTTTATGCGCAGTTGTTCATTTTCATTAACAATATTTAATTAACAAAACTAATTACACTCGTTGGCAACAAACCGAATATGCGTTTGATTAGTACAATTAAAACCTTGCTCGGTTAATGAAATAGCTATCGGTAAAACGACATTGAACATGTATCTGCGCGCGGTGGCACTACGCCCGGTAGCCGATGTTTGCGCACCCATTCGCACCTCGACCCTCTAAACGCGGATGTTCGAGCAATAAAAACTGTTCTACGCACCCACCAGCTTTGTTTTACTGCTCGTTTTAAGCTTTTTGGAGCGCTCGCTCGTGAATAGATGTAAATTGTCTGAAGTTTTATGTGGATTCCACATTAAGTTAATGCTGCGGAAAGTGAATGTTTTATTTCTCTGCCGCGACCTCGCTGCGACCCCCAGGAGTTCATGAACAAGGAACTTATTTAGGTTGATAACTAATCGAACTATTCCGAAAAACATAAGTTGAATACCCGTACGTAATTTAATCATATATATGTATATAAAGGCTCAAGAAACGCTGAATAGTAACAAAAATCGTATGTATTTTAACGTGTAATCAGTTTATACTTAATTGCAACACCTTTGGCCAAAGCCAAGCTAAATGTATCGTAAGCTTTTCACTGGTAAGATCAAATCAGAGGCCGAAAAAAGATAAAAAATTGATAAATTTTCGCTTATTTCATGGAAACTAGGAAAAATCTTTTTTCGGCACATAATAGAGCACTTTGCTAAAGCGTTGGTAATCAGACGTTTAACAAGATATAAATATTTTTTTTTAGCACGGAATTATATACAAATTCTTGATTTATTAAGCGCCATCGCTTTACCCTTCGCAATGGTTTCGAAAATGAATAAGCATGTCTTCTCTATATTCTAAAAGTATTGTAGAGTTTAAGACAAAACATTAGTAAAGATAATAATAAATACATTTAATATATGTGTTACAGCTTAATTAAATCTTATTTATAATTACACTATGTTTTATTTAGAACATGTAATATATAATAGTTCATTTATACAGGTTGCCGTACGAACTCTACCTAACAATGAACCAACCAAAATGTCCCGACCATGTAGAGGCAGCTCTGGACCGAGTCATTATCCCTTAAGCTCTAAGTGTGTGAATTGCCCACAGCTACACTTGCGCCAAGGGGGAACAATTAACACCTGGATTCACTTTTAGAACCTTAAACTTTAAGAGAGCTAAACTTCGGATTTAATTTGAGCTCAGCTTCCATTTATCATTTAGTAACTCGGAAAACAATCTTTGTTATTTAGTTAGAAAATTTTAATTAAAAGTCATTTAGTTCATGTGTCGAAAAGGCACGGGGAAAAGGGTAGTGAATGTAATACTTGGAAAAAAGCAGCAGCGATAGATTAGTGGTTCAAAATTAATTCTTCCACTTTGACTACGAAATAGTATTTTAATATTTAACTATTAAATCGATAAATGATAGTAAGTAAACTCAAAAAGACAAGAATTCTGGCAAACTTTTTAAAGCGGTCAGGAAGTAAGATGAAAAATATTAAACAAATAATAATAATAAAAAGTTAAATTTCAATTTTATATAACAGGCCGTACGTATGTTACCCATTATCTAACGCTTTTAACTACGCAGGTTTCGTTCGTAGATCGGTAACCGTTACCGCGCATTATTTATTTCTATCTATATTTGCGCCGTTCCGCATACCTTTCATTTATTACTGTCATTTGAGAACTCCTAAGATGTGTTTTCTACAGTTGAGAGGATAATAAAAGAAACTCAAACCAAGCATCATTATTTCGCACAGAGGTTTAGCCTTGTAATTCAGCGGGGTGATGCTGCCAAGATTTTGGGAACCATGCCTCACAGAAAGATTCTAGGTGAAGTTTTTTTAACCATTTCCTTTTTTCTCATATATTTAAATGTTCATTTAGTTTGTAAGAAGTGGAAATGTTAGTAAGAATGGAATGTAAATAAAATCTGTGTATATCCTAAAAAAGAGAGGTAGAATAATAAAAAGCATTCATAGTTTTCCATAGATATAAACGTAATAATAGTAATAAATAGTAACATCACGCCTATAATCTCCGAAGTTAGACAGATTAATGTAATACATTCTCACGTTTCACCAGTTACATTTATGTCCCATAAGATCCGTAAGATCACTAAAGAGAGACAAAATTGGTAAGGATGGCAGTAAAAAAAACGTGCTCTACAATTTGTTACACCTATATATGTATATCGGCTAATTTACACTTGAAATGCCCCAAACCGTCCAATGTGCAAGGAGCCTTAGACACCTCCGTCAATATTCAGGGAGGCGGCGCACGGAATGCCAGAGCTGGCCGCGCTGTCGACGCCATCTGGTGAGTAGAGCGTAAACCTGTCGATAACGTAGTCCCAAATATCGATATGAAACGATACATACATATATATGTAAGTGATCAGAAGAAAAAACAAAAGGTTTATGACATGGAATGTTAATATATCGACCATAACGTGGTTTACGTATATGTGATAATATACAATGAATCACTTCGAAAGCTCGTTTAAATTTTATCTGTCTGCAGTTTTTTTTTATAAATTAATGCTTTGTTTATTTATCAAATTTAAACAATATATCCACAGCTGCATCGAAAAGAGGGGCATGTGAAACAAAAATAAATATACTAATATGATTAATATGGTCATAATTGTTTTTATAACGTATACAAAAACAGTTCCATACTAAACACGTTTTAATAACACTCAAAATGATAAATCTGTCAAATCAAATGTAGGTATATCTGTATATATTACAATAAGCTGTAATATAAATAACATATACTATATGTACATATAAAATACAATAAGTCTGTAATGTTCACTACTCAACTCATAAAGTCATAGTATTTTGTTACACAATATGGAAAAGTTAGCAATTTGGTACCATAAAAGAATATATAAAAAGTCGAAACAACGAAATTAAAAATTTTATGGCATAATTATCGACATAAACGACAGCACTATTAAAAAGCGCGGCAACATCGCGACGGTTGTCTTGTTCTCGCGCTCCACTATTTATCATCCGTCTCTCTCGCACATGACTACCTTATTTAAATAAAAGTGTGGTTGATCTCTGTGGAATTTTATTGTTGGAATGTGTGCTCTATTCATACACGCGTAGGGTCGCTTATAAATATTTGGAAGAAGTGAAAAATGAAAAAGGTTGTGCGGGCAGGTTATACGCAGCAGCGCGATCTGGAGGAAGACACTTGATTTAGATTTAGGCGGAGACACCGGCCATTCGTCCATTTGAACGCCCCGACCTTGGATTGTCGTGCGCCACGCTCCATTTAGCAATTAGAATGAAAATTTTTGGGACAGAATTCAGTTGCTGACCACTAAATAAAGGATACCGAATTTTATGTAATAGCTTCTGACGCAAAACTAACGATATTTGCAAAATGGGAAAAATCAAAAGACTTACAAATACACGATTCCTACTTAAAACATCACTGAAATGTGTACTAAGCAGCCTAATATACTACAGATTTAAAATTTCAATCAACTTTAAATTGAATTTATAAACACAACTCGGTCCAAGTCACAAGAGCTACAGCATCATTAAGTGATTCCAGAATCAGATAAATAATCGGTGAGTAATTAAATGAAACGATTAATTACAACTTTAACAGATTGGTAAAATAAAACTGTCATTAGATACTTACCTACTTGATCCTAGCGTAACTACCTTAATATCAAACATCAACAAAATCGATTTAACCATTTTGACTGAAGACCTAATAAATCAATAGTAACTTCCACATCCATGATATCTATATTCACATCAAGCCGCACACACACATATGTATATATGCTATAATCATCAATATTATCACCATCATCAGCCATTCTCAGTCCACTGCTGCACACATATGAGTACCGTCCCCAAGTAAGTTTTGTCCATAAATTCCAAGCCGGCACGCGGATTGGGGATTGGTAATTCTAACATATACTCGTATAGATCATAACATTCTTTTTCTTAT
>DVOY01000555.1:0-11142 GCA_018237585.1 Apyrrothrix maculosa | reverse complement strand
AAATAAATAAATAAAAGTAACTTAACGTAACATCATGCCTGTAACCCCCACAGAGGTAGGCAAAGGGTTGTAGTACACCCCCACGTGTCACCAGTTACGTTTACTTATAATGTTTTGCAAAAACGTCCACGCTAATAATAAACTCTGTTATAATTACATAGTGAATTTTTGAATATATGGATAGAAACAGACTATGGCCTTGATCCGTGTTCTTACGAGACCCGTGTCCAACAGTGGAACGATAAATGTATTGAAAATGATGATGATGTTGATGACGACATACATATATACATATTGTCACGCTTCTTTTCCGTATGGATAGGCAGAATATATGGATAGATCGATACTAACTGAATGTAGAGTTTCTGGTTTGTTGATTTTTTATACCAGGCCAAATAACCATTTTGTGTTCCATGGAACAGAAAACCTAATACAGGCGAAAAGCTTTCAGCCAACCGGAACTATTTCATCAATCATGATTTACCCAGCGATTGTGAACGTTTAATGGTCTCACTTTGGCCACACCTTTTTTTCAACATTCCATCACTCTGTATGAGAGCTTACAAAGCAAAGCTTCGGCTAGACGTATTTTAAAATGAGGTCGAATGACACGCGAAGGTTGAAAGCACAATATTTACATCTCGTGGCCTCAATGAAGTTAAGGGGAATATAATTATTTTCATACGTGCTTTTTATAGGGATAGTTTTAAAATAAGAAGCCTAGAAGTTATAAATGATATATAAATTCTTCTCAACCCGAGAGATGATAGTGTGCCCATAAAAGCGTTAATGATGAAGAGAACAATGATGATGATTATCATGATGATGATGATCATGAAGATGATGAAGATACCGTAAATTCGAAAAGTACTTTGCGACTTAATTAATCTATTTCAATATCACATGCGCTAGTTAATATATATTTGAAACGCTTGCAACTGATTTTGTTGACCAAATAAACAGTCAGTCGGTGTAACACGCCCAAAATAAATGATGTAACATGCGGTGATGATATAAACGGTCTATTTATAGAACATTCAAAACTCACAACATTTCGATTCGTGACATTGACCAAACCAGCTGGCGCGTTTTTTATTCTCTCGAGACCTCTACGCGCTGACGAGATTTACGCTCTACTAGATGTAAAAAATCGAAAGAACTAGTCACCAGACTTATCGGGAACTGGTTTCATTTCAACCTCAATGCTAAATTACGAAATTCACAAGTATTATTCGTTACTGCGATTGTCAGTAAGCCAGTACAGTTTAGTAGAGAATTTAATATTTTCTGTAAGATACATGATTCTGGACTTATAAACATCGGCACCCACTTGTAGTTCATGAGATTATCTTCTATTAGCATAAGACGAGCCGAGTAACGTGTCCATTTGGAACCTTGCAACGTAGGAGAATCTTGGTATTGCAGAAGAAGAAGAATGAGGAGAAGAAGGATGAGAAGAAGAAGAAAGAGAAAGTTTGAAGAATAGAAATCTCACCAACATATAAAATGTAATAGATGAGATGATAAATTGACTCCATTTTTTGCACTTAACCTTTCGTCGGATCAAGCTCTACGTAGTGCAATATTACGAGTATCAATGTGTACACTCGCGAATAATTTGCAATCGGACGCTCGTGCGCTGTCCACTTGTGAATCAAGTCCACAAATAACGTAATCTGGGTCACGGTCTACCGTGGACCTCGCTTTTGGCCGATGTCTCACAGCCTTTGCATCTTCAGGTTGACGTCATTTAATGTACTGAGATGAAAAAATCAAATATACTATCGTCTTTGTTTTAGACACAGCGCCTGATTCTCAACAGCCAAAGCAATCAGTCAGTAATTCTACATGGGTAATTTAAGTCAACATTCACTGATTAAACAAAAAAACCTATCATCAAGCCTGTAATACCCGAAGAGGTAGGCAGATGAATGTAGTACTCTCCCACGCTTCACCATTACGTTTACGTCCCATTATGGAATAGGTGGTGAGTCTATTGCCATACACCGGGCACAATTTCAGACTCCGAGCCACCACTAGTTTGTACTAGAAAATCTAAGTTAGAAAATCCAATAGTACCCGACCCGGGATTTGAGGCAGGATCTCTCAATCGGTCGTCGCGTTAGTAACAAATACGACCAACGAGGCACTCATTTACCGATTACTTGTACTTTTATAGCAATACCGGAATTATTAGCCGAATAACTCTAACCTTGACAATACATTGAATGCAAAATTTATTTTCAAGTCAAATCCACAAAATGTTGAGCGTATTTACCTTGAAAAAAATACTTCCTATTGCGAACAAACTATTTTGTTGCATTATCTATATGTGAATACGTGAAGAGAAGTCTCTGGATCCTTTTTTAAGAATCTTCCCGCGCACATGGAAGTGTTATTTTTGGCATACTTATAGTTTATACAGAGAAAAAGGCCAAAAAAGTAAAATGTTTTTTGATATGTGTTACAAACATTTTAAATTCAACATTCATTATTTACGTTTGTACTGACGTGTACCGTCCCAATACGAGGTGTCCTTAGGGAAGGCACACTCGACGAAATCCCCCACAAGAGTAACATTAAGATCCTTTAAAAACCCATGCCGTATATTAAGCACACTTAACTCATCACCCATGAACGGCCTTCGCAATACCTTTTGACGTTCATGAATAAATATGAAATAAAAACTCGACACCGCCATATTCGTATGTTTAGCGATCCAACGACACGGCCGGCCACATCCAAATTAGAGAGGAAACAGGAAACGAGGATTAAAACGACTTCCGGCCTTCCAAAACATAGGAACAAAAATTGACGCAACAAAATCCGAAGGGTTTAAAGGGACGTTTGAAAAATCACGACATACGTGAGAAATTCGAAACACCTTATGCACAATTTACATTAAATAATCGATCATTGGCAATATCAACCATCGCTATCTGCATTTCTGATAGTGGACACATTCACGCTGAAATATAAAACACTGATAATATCCAAGCGGCCGAATCGATCTACCAACCGACCGAAGTCATATTCAAACAAAACGAACCATCATTTGGTACATTTGCGTCGTGATAAATAGCCTCAAGGCGACTTGGGCGGCCTGAAGAAATTTCTTTTTATTTTGAATATATTGCCTCAGAACGAGCCGACTGTACAATCAGCATGCCCGATCTCAAACTCTTTTGTTACGTTACCAGTCATTACCGTGCCCTTATTATTGACGACATCAAACAATTTATTATACATTTGGTTGCATTAACTATCTTCTGTACGAGTGGATTTTTCGGTTGAACATCACACGCTTCAATTAAATACTCAACTGATATTGAATAAAATGCACAAAATATTTGTAAACACATGCATAAAGTGGAAATTTTGTGCGATGTTGTTGGACGGTAGCGGTAAATGTAGGTTTTGTGTGAAACATGATGCATTTTCTTTCCCACAGTCATCGAAAGATTCGTACGTGTCTTGAAAATTTTGTTGTTTTCGTACAAAGTTTATTTTGGTGGGAGTGTGTTTTCTCTGTGTGACTGTGTTCGCGACAAATTCCTGAGAAATATTGTATGTCATGAACGTTTTATTCACGAATGTGTTCTTTAAAATGTTTCAATATATCATTATTAGTGGGGTTTTTGAAGAATGTAAAAAATCCAAAATGTGAATGTAAACGAAAATGTTCATATATTAGACTAGAATCAAATGGCCAGTAGGTATGACGCTGTTGCAGTTTGCACGTGTTCTCTACTCGTATTTTCACTCTCACTCCTAACTACCACACTAAGAGGCCATTAAATCCTGTCGAAGGCCTTAAGGGATCTTTGAAAGCATCAGATAATTGGATACCCTACTAATCCGTATTTCCACCAATCCTCCTTGCAGAAGCATGTGGGGAACACTCCAGGACTATCAGGTGCCAGGTAGAAAGCTGTATGTAGCAGGATGAGGTATAAAGGCTTTCTTTTTGTACCAGCATAACACGTTATTATTTCTCAGGCGTGTACATGGACAATCGCTCTGCAATAATTTAAAAACAATGCAGCCTAAACAGCTGGTCACCATATTAACTTTCTGTATGCGTTTGACGTCATTACATTTGTGAACTTCATTGAACGTGCGTAGATGCATAGCTAATGTCATGCCCAGTGCCATATGGATATGAAACCGAAGTAATTAGAACATAATATAAACTATAATAATTTATATTTGCCACTTTGCACTGGAATCAAAAGAGAAAGTTATAAGTCTCAAAAACAAAGAAAATTGTGTCACGTTGAATAGGGCTTTTAGCACTCCACTTTCTTTAATCCATCACCAATCTTCCGATGGTTGAGAGAAAACCTTAAAGTGACTATTCAGTCATAGGTTAACGACTTGATTGGCTGAGATGGCGATTCGCGAACGTGCTAAGTGGACGATGACGGTCGTCTCCCGCTAATTTAAGACGCTTCCATTCGCCAATGAACACTTTCATCTTGAGCAAAGACTGTCTACTTGCCCACTAACATACATTTCTCCAGTTACTTAATGGATAATATAGTCGTGGTAATATTGCTTAGATATTTCTGAAAGTACCAGTACTTCTTAAGTGACTTTGTGATATAAAAATGTGATAAGATATGGATTATCTGTGTAAGAAATTCGCTGCGCTACTTTCTACAGGGCTTCGCTGAGAATTTTATCGCTTGTCAAACATATGTCTGTCCGAGATTTCGTGTTGCTTACATCTTTTTTTTCACTGCGTTTAGTGAGCACTTTATCTTAATGTACATAATAGGTTCGTCGACCCTTCGAACAATCCCCTCGCCTGTCTGTCTCGTATTCGATCTGAGCTGTTCTTAATATGGAATCACTCGCACGTGAAGTAATTTCGGGGCTTCGATAGGTATGATTATTTAGCCGGAACCCGCTAATAGCGCCGACCAGATCGCGCCACAATTGATAATTGTTCTGGCCTTGTTAATTGCTCAGCTCCATACTAGGCTTCTAATTTGCGAGATAGCAGCTCTCAATGGGAGTAGCTGCGTCGATGATGAATGCAATTCTCGATATTATCACTCGCAGCTAAGAACAGAAATGGCTTGTGTACCGAGAGATGTAATCATGTGATTTGTAAATCTTGAACGGCCCACGGCGTTAATGGTGAAATGTATTCCTTTGAACCAGGTTACCGGTAGTTGTTACAAAATGTAGTGCAAATATGCAATTAGCGGAGTTCGTTCCATTGGGGATATCGCATTATTGAAAATGCAACCTCTCGGATTCTCAGAGTCGGACAAATATCGAGGTAAAATGAGGGAGATTACGTCGTTTATCTTGCATGTTTTTTTTATCCTGGGTATGTAATGCAAAGAACAAGCTATATTAAAGCAATTCCGTAAACGCCATTCTGAATTTGAATTATACGTGGTCTGTGCCAACACTGTTTTCCCATTTTTATGAGAAATACTACAATATTGTTCCAAGACAATAGTTCGCATGAGCTAAATATGAATGGTTCTCTGTACAATATCGTATAAATGAAAATGAATCCTACCTCATGGTGCTCCAATTACATTGCAATTTTAATTTAAACTAACACTATTTTCATTGCTAGCAGAAATTCGACCAACCACATCCGCTTTCGGTGACAGGAAACATTTGGGAGATACCAGCGCACGTTAAAACTCTCCACAGTTCTTTCTGAGGCGCATGATTATCATCACAACCCGTTTATCTTTAATGCGTCTATTTTATAATTTTTTACTTGACCAATAAAATAATACCTGTTTTCACGTTTGGCATTTAAACACTTCAATGCGCCATCTTCGTTCGCTCTGCTATTAAGGTATTGGAGTCACGTGCAACCTGTAAAGGACATTTTAAATATGTGAAGGAGTAATTCATTCCTAAAATTGTTATGGTTCAAGACACTGTCCAGAAATTATTTAATATCAGTTGTGACTGTTTTTGTCTACTATTGACTAACTTGAACAAATAGGGCAGATTCTGGCTCATGCACGAATCAGAAGTCTCCGAAACTGGCGCTGGTGATGACAGTGATGAATGTAGAAGAAGCAAGTCATATCTCAAAGGATAGAGATTTGGCACTTAGTTCTCTCTGCCTGCCCCGTTAGGAACCTAGCGTGATGATATAAAAATAACATTTTTTTTCTTTACCATACAGTGCGTATCACATATAGACGTATAGAGACTATTATTGTCGTCACAAAACCTATGAATATTGTACAATCGCTAGAGCAAACGGTATGTGCCTACTTCACTTGTGCAACGTCGAATTCCTGCGATTCTTTGATCGCCTACAATGCAACATTGCCAGAACAAGACGTATACGCAATAATAGTGTGTCCATATTTCACCGCATCGAATTGGTCATTACAGTGCAGGGTAATTGGCGTTGAGCATGTAGTTTAAAAGTTTAGCCTTTCTGGTGTGCCAGACGGGCAGTGAAAAAGGACCTTATTTAGGCTTCTATAGGGTTTGAAATTTGAAAAACTAGGACTTGAAGTTGGAAAAACCAGGACAATCCAGTTCTAAAACAGGGCGCAGTAATACAGTAGCAATAATTAATTAATATGTAGTGAAACTAGAGTAAATGAAATTCAAGGCATAACAATAATCATATTTATATGTAACGTAGGGTGTATACTACACTTCTGCGCCTACCTCTTCGAGGATTACATCGTTGATGTTATGTTATATATAACGTAGACAAATTGCAAAAGTGCCCTGCGAATTTTAAAATACATGACCTTATCAGGGCGTTATAAAAACACATGACGCTGTTTATAAACGATTCGGGACATCCCAAAAAACTATGTAAGTAAGTACCATGTCCAATCGTGAAACTATAAAAAAGATAATGATGATGACGGAGCGACCGTAAAATATAATTTATGATTAATTCAATCTGCTCCCCTCAGTCTCAAATTAATTACCTCTCTTCTCTCATGTCTTTGTTGCTAATATTACTAATATTAAAACGGTTCCTCACTTCCTTTCTATGTTAAATATTTTAGTGTCGGTCTATAAAATATTTTTTGTACGAGAGCTTAATTCTCCTTGATGCAATTATCGCTTGTTCTTTCGATATTCAATTCTTTTTATGCACACGTTTTCCCTGTGACATATGAACGTGAGTTACGTAACGATAAATGCAAGCACTCCCTAATTTCGACAAATGATTTAAAACTACTTTCACTGGACGCCCACTACTGTTGCGCGTTGGGCTGCTCGTATGCCAGTGAAGTATTGGATGACACTGACGCACTTAATTCGTTGAATGAACGAACATGCAAATTAACTGCCGATATTCATTCCACGTCCACTTTCTATTAAACGCGACTACGTACCTATGTTGCATTTGTAGGTTCTAAGTAACATACGTAACATCACGCCTGCAATCCCCGAAGAGATAGGCAGAGGAGTGTAGTACACTCTCACGTTTCACCAGATACGTTTACGTCCCATTATGGGATAGGTGGTGAGTCTATACCATACATCGAGTTGAAGTCCAGACACCGAGCCACTACTAGAAATTATAATTTTTAGAAAAATCAGTACCTCTCGATCGGCAGTCGCATTTGCAACCAACACGACCAACGAGGCAGTCAATCAGGTACTATGAGTTAATACTAAGTGAACATGTGATTGTGGTATTCTGTGTAACTGTTTTTATTTTTTTTACAAACTAGGGATCTGCCTTATGGGTTCAATCCACTAGATATTTTAATGGTTGTTATATATGTATATATGTATATCTGTTCCCAATCTAGGAATAACCTAGTATATGAAATATTGGTTTCAGGCCGTAAGGTTAAGGTTGGAAAAATACTAATATTTAACTCATAATATCATACTAGATGTTTGTTAAAACCAACGGTCGTGTATTTTACATAACTTTATATATTACGCTGATGAAGTTTATTGCTTTACGTCTTATCCATCATATATTATGCATCTCACCTTGAACTTCTGTATTCATTATAATATTGCATATACATAAATGCACACGTAATAATGTTACCGTTTTTGTTTTTCAGGTAAAGGTGAGGATATCATGTTTATTGCGATCAATGCGAAAACGGTAAGTAGGACTGCTCGTATTTTACAATGTTACGTGTATTTTACGAGGTTTAAATTATAAAATATTGTTGGTACTGAAATGAGCGGCTATGATTGGACGAATTGTAATAAACCAGTTTTGGTTCTCTCCATTAAGGTGATAAGGATGATGCTGAAAATATCAGACGAATTTAGAAAACGTCTTCCGTAATGTGATCGTAAAAGTTTGAGATTTTATTGTATACGGGCCCATGGGCAAGCCCAAATGCATATTATGAGTTGTATTTTAAAGTCGAAAGTCATATGACGGTATTGTTGTCATCAAGGAATATCAGCCATGAATTTCTGTATTTGTCACGCTCGGTCGCATCGTCGGTTATATCCGTTATCGGTCGACATAAAAGCCAAATATATGAAGATGTTGAAAAGAAACCAATGTAAGTGACGTGAAAACTTGATCTAAAATCATTATCTTTTTAATGTACACAAATGTTATAATACCTTAAAGAATGGTTGAATCATTGTAATGAACAAATTTCTTATTTCAACTATGAAAGTTATAGAATTGTACGATCGAATTTGGCAAATACAGTTGTCAAATTCGATCGCTGCGTCGGTCGTGCCGTTAATATTATTTTCGGTGGATATTAAAGGCCGAATAGTATTAAAAATGGAAACAATACTGTAAGATATCCATCGATTTAAAATATGCTGCGTTTTCTTGATGTGAATCGATCGTACGAATACGTAAATTATTCGATACTCGACTCGGAACTCGGCCTTATCTTATCTTGTTCCTGACAAAGGTGTTGCACTACAGACAGCTGTGACGTCTCAATGAATGCGTTTTTAATGAGTTTATACGCGTTTCGTAATGTAAAAATATGCTGCCTGTCTTCATTTTGCTCGTCCGTCCCGTGTCCACCGAGAGGTCCTAGGATCAAATTCCGGGTTGGATACTATTGGATTTATGTGTCTTGAATTTTCTAGCAGAAATTTCTAGTTGTGGCTCATAGTCTAGATTAGTGCCAAGTGTATCGCAATAGACTCACCACCTATTCCATAGGTAATGGGACGTAATCGTACCTGGTGAATTATATAGGTCAGGGTAGGGGCTAGGTTAGTAGTGAGTTATATCATATTCATATTCTACTAACTAAAAAGTAAAGGCGACTGAGTGAATACACACTTTGGAAAAATCTATTCAGCCATACCTCATACCTTTGAAATTTATGTTATATCAATTTTTAATGTGACTACCCATTTGTATAATCGTCTTGAAGAATTTAATGAGAAGTGAGAACTAAGTAGCCTATTATCTATAAGAGAAACCGAACTTTTCCTCGTTTTCATTTTTAAGCGTTTATCTTTTATAGAAGCTTGCGTATTCCCTATTCTCCATGTACCTATAACCCCTACACAAGAGCTTACACCTTCCATAGCATTATAAACTTTACATTTTGTTTACACGACTCTTTAATTAACTGTACACTTGTGGGCGACGCTCTTTGAATAATACGGAGTAAATTTGCGATGTCGTAACAACGCGTTGCGCTCTTAATGATTTTAGACGGGCATTGCTTTCGTTGCGTCGGCTTTCGATGTTATCTTTATTATCTGCCCACAACTGATTTGTTATACGCTGTGCTCTCGTTGGCTTATGAAAACTACTCGCCATATTTCAACAGCAAAGTTTTATCTTTCAAATTTATTACTGTACCCTCTTGTGTCCGCTGTTAGTGATCATGTGTGATGATATGATTATGTTTTTGTAAAGATCTTTCAGCGAGCTGATTTTGGTTTTACGGAATGTGAGTTCTTATTGATTATTAACAGGTAGCAAAATGTGATCAGTCGACTTATGTCATTAAGTGCAACCTACATTACCAATACGTCGTCTTCTATTGAGGTTGCTTAAGTCAGGTTAAGATTTCTATTCCGAATTTAAAAAGTTCTTGAAATAGCTCGTTTAGATTAGTTTGTCACTTAACTTTAGTCGTTAAACTGAAATAATTCTCATTTGTATATCACCTTTTTTCTTATGTGATAGGTTAGCGTTTGGCTACAATTCCGCATGATGGAAAGTGCATATTCTTCCTAAGATGAATCATGCATGTCTAGAAAAATCGTATTCAATTTTGCGGTATAGAATTCTAAACGATATGTGTCCTGAAATACACGCCGGTAGGGTGTTCCACTTTGTTGCCGTCCGGATAAGTAAGCTAAAACCGTAAATAATTGACAAAATGTTCTCTTTTCGTGACACTATACAACATTTCTCGTTATACCTAGTCATCATAATCAAATCAAGATCATCATCATCAAGGTGTCCCCACGCTAGTAGCTAACCGTCGTGTCATTTGATGCCCATATAATGATTACGCCCAAACCGTGACGCGAACACGCGAGGCTTACATAATGACACCCGCGTCCTGTTATTCCAGATGAGTTTCCTGCTATTACTGTCGAGTGACTGAAATTAATAATTCGGCTAGCCAAACAACTAAATACACCCCACACGTAAAGGTATGAAAGGAATAACGAATGGTTTGAGGTAAATGAACATCCGAATTCATTGAACATAGTTTAAAAAATAATTCGTCAGTCGCAACTGAAACGCAAGTTCTGTAGTTCATTCATAATTATTTCTTTCTATATTCCGATGTGTAGTAGTAGCGTCGTGACGTTACGAACGTTTTAAGCAGTATATCTGTTTAAATCTTATTTTTATATACTGCAATATTAATATGCAGTAACCCACCAAACTTGTTTGTCACTGATTGTTCGATACGTTTGAATGTTCAATGAGTTTATACTTTCACTTTGGATGATCATCAAGTCTCGTAAATTAAACGACTGCATTGTTATTAATGTTCGTATCAAATATTGCTTCCATGCTATCCATAGCTATAACGCTAATCTCTTCGGGAACAATGTTCTTGGAAGCCGGCAGCTGGCGTATTTTTTTATCAGACGCAACCAAATCAAAACATTTACCCACGTGCGCTATTGTTTCTCAACTAGCAATGTACGTTTACGTAACACCTTTTGCGTCCTGCATGTTTTTTTGTTCTT
>DVOY01000554.1:0-11143 GCA_018237585.1 Apyrrothrix maculosa | reverse complement strand
CATATATCTTCACGCCAGGTCCCTCACGGGGTAGGCAGAGAGCATCGAGTGCCAAATATAGCAGTATGTTTTTTTATTAAACAAGTAAAATACTAGAAATAAATAGTTAATAATTCCCTATAAGCAATAAAATTGCGAACGTCACGTGTGATTGCAATATACATAAGTGTATATCAATACAAACAAATATTTAAAATTTATAACGTATAATAAAATCTACAAATAAAACGAATACAAAATCTTTTAAACAGCACTAAAGATAAAATCATTACACACAATGTTTCTATAATAACATACTTATCTTCATATTAATCAATAATCCATTAAGGATTAACTTGTTCCAAATATATATCTATACACATTACATTATAATGTCTGTATTGTGACTGGTTGTCACGAATCGTGTTGAGAACTTTGTTAATTTGGTTTTATGAAACAGGATTAAATTATTCTTTATAATAATTTAAATATACCATCTCTACATAGATCGCTAGATGGAGCACATAGAGATACTATGAAAGCGCCAATAGTCCTGACGCGGTTGCAAACGAGTTACAAAATTAATTAATGTAGATACATTTTCAGTAAATCAGATATTTTAATTCTGTATTTATATGCGTTATGTATTGTACGCCTGTTATCACATACACGACATCTTGTTTTCTGCATCAGCCAGAGTCGGCTGGGAGAGATGGCCACGAGGCATTTTATATGTGTACCTAATACAGTGTCCAAAAGAGATAGGCTGTTTACCTCTTGTTTCTGATGTGGCCTATCACTGCGTTCGGCTGAGACCTTGGCCTGTTATGTTATTCCAATATGTATTTTTATTTCTATGTCGTCGTTGGAAGTGTTGTCTGCTGTTGATGTTACTAGTCCCCATAGTTTCATTCAATTCTATATTTGAAAGTCTGGTGTCTCTTTTTACCTCTGCAAACTAAGATCCAACGCCTTACGTGCTTACGTGCCTGTCACGCCTCTTAACATGAATATAAGTATTAGTGCACTCGCAAGATTTACTACCTAAGGGTTGTTTTACCTCATAAGAGCACGTGTTGATCTCTCTAGCTGTTCATAAGCGAGCATACTTTGTTGGGACTCCTGTCAAATGATTCTTACCTTCAAGTACTTTACGACTGTATAAATGTAGTTCTGATATAACAAAACAATAGAACTGTATTGTAAAGTAAGTTTACAGATGACTGCCTCGTTGGTCGAGTGGTTGCGAGCGCGACTGCCGTTCGAGAAGTCCTTAGTTCGAATCCCTGGTCGGGTACTATTGCATTTATGAAACTTAGATTTTATAGTAATAATTTCTAGTAGTGACCCCTAGTCTGGATTTGTGCCCTGTCCATGGCAATAGACTCACCCTATTCCATAGTGAGACATAAACGTAACTGGTGAAACGTGGGGATGTACTACACTCCTCTGCCGGCGGCCGGCATTTCCACTCCTCGGCGTGATGTTACGTACTTCACAAGTTAACTATGGATGTATATTCGTCTGAAATTATTTTATTTATTTATTACAAGAGGCCACATGTTCGTCTCTTTTCAGTGTAATCAAAGTGCTCGTCGCTCGCTCGTTCTTCCACGTCACGTGATACAGTGTCGGTGTGTCAGTGCTTGTTGACACACTAACTTGTCAACCGCGCCCCTCCGAGCTTACTCTAAATTATGAAAGCTGTTCGTACGCCGGCTATTACACCTCTTCATCTCTTAATATACTCATATAGTTATCTATTTAGTAATAGCCACAGATGTGGTTACTTTGAAGTATGTAATAAGTGTAGGTGTTGGTAACACTATATGTATACCATTGGTTGTTGTAGGTTTGTTCTGTAGAATGCATACCAATAATTTAAAGCATAATTAAACGGTAAGAAATAAAGTTAGTATTAAAACAAAAACTGGGAGTAATTTTTTCGTAAGAATATCAGGTTTATTATTATAAACATATGGAGAGTTGTCCTAGCTGAAGCGCTCGGAGGCCTGACGTGGTTGCGAATTGAAGGCGATTTGTCAAGCTAGGCAACGCCGGGTGCGGCCTCTACATGCATAGATGTTAATTTTAATGGCAAATTCTCAAAAGCATTTCCGTACTCCGGAGGGCGCATTAATCAATTGGTTCCAGTTGTTGTTGTCAACTTGTCAAATACCAACCGTTTAGGCCCGTTGGAGATTTTAACAGCAGTTTAAAAAAGTCCGATGCATGCGTATTCTAGTGGCAATACATTGTGGAGTATGCTCCAGGTCGGAAGTTGTAGGAGCAGGAAAGTGAACAGCTTTGAAAACAAAACCATTTGCAGCCAAGTTGCCGAATTATAAATATGGTATATCGTTTTAATTTTTGTCTGTTCGTAGAAGTGTGCTATTTTGTGTTATATAGAAATCTGTGAAGCAATGTTTGTGTATATATAATAGTATAAACGCATTGTATATTCGACGTTAGAATTAAACAAATAGTAGCGTCGATGTATTTACCCTGCCAAATACGGCCGTGACGCAATTTGTAACACCCCTTCCGGGGGGAGCGGACTTCAAAGGGCTCGCCGACAAAGCGCTAAATAAGATGAAAAAAAAATAGAAAACGACAATGGACAGGGAAATCGGGGCCTTGCGAATTTTCCCGCTTTTCTTTTAGTTTTTCGCGCGACAATTACGTACGTACACACGTACCGTTCGCTCCCCGTGCCACGTAGGTCGTGTAGTGCCGCGCGCCCGCACGCCACGTAGTCTGTGTTCTTTGACGCACGATTTAATAAAAGAGCGGAGTGATTTTTCCGAATTCTTCCGGGATCAAATCGTTGAACGGAAAATCCCGTTCCGCCAAAATAATATTTTACGCCGCTCCTTTCATATTTGTTTTGGAAATTCATTTACGAATATTTTCTGTCTCGTGGTAGCGTACATATTTGTACAGGGTATGTAAAGCCCTTTCCATGTTCTATGAGTTTATGGTTTACAAAATAAGTACTGGAAATACAAAATACAATCAAAAAGTTAGTTTTTAATAACATTGCAATGTAAATTATAGCGTAGAATTTATATAAATATATAGTTTATATAAATATGGGATATTTATATAAATATAGCGTAATGTACAGAATTTTAAATTACAATAATATTTAGCTTTGGATACAGAGTTGGAGAACGGAATAATCAATTATGCAGTTCAAGAAACGATTAGTAGCACGATAATATTAACATTGAATATCTTCTTCAAGGGTTATAGAAATCACTTCGCAATGTGGAAGAAAAAACATCATCTCGTAATCATCTTCATTACGGACTCTTATGATTTTCCAGTGCTAGACACGAGTCTTCCCTAAAAATGTAAAAATATTAAGTCTTATCACACTAATTGCGAGTTCACAACCCTTTCAGAAAATGATAGACACCCTAATGTGTTTAGGTTCCCCCTAATACTGTTTTTTTCCAGCGTTAAGGCCAGATATATTGAATATTATAAATCCACCTAGCTATGTAAACCGCTACGAAAATTGTAATAAAACGGGTGTACATACAAAAATACAAGTTGCAGTTGTTAGTTTAGATGGCCGCGATATGGTAAAGAACCTAGTTCGAGTATTATCCACTCCAGTCAATAAAACGTATGGACTAATAAACTTTAATTAGGTGCGGTAAATTGTTAATGCGATTAGCAAGCACCGATACGACACAGTACATTTGAATAAGTACTATTAGTATTCCGTTCAACACCGTCTGTGCGTTGAAAGATCGTATCTTTGCCTGCACTGTGGAATATAAATTTTTTTATTTCAATTTATAGGTGTCACAATTCGTGTGACGTCGGAATAAAATGAACGTTTCGATACAATGTTATGTTTTTAATATTCACGTACGAATCGTACGATCACTATTTTCGTTACGAGCGTCAATTGAATTTGCGTCGGTGTGAATCTTTCCGATTATTTTGCATTTTCAACACATGACGTATACAAAACGTGTTTTTATTTACGTGCAGTTTTTTTGTTGTAGTCATTACATTATAGAGTATAGTGAATACTCCATAATTTTTATTTTTCGTTTTGTTTTCCGTTTATCTCATTATCAGCATCAGTCTGCTGCTGAATATAGGCCTCTCCTGTGATATTTTTCTGGAATGGGATCCTCATACCCATTGAGCTGCAGATGTTTATTACGTATACTTAGTAGAGCAGTAGACATGTGCAACAGCAGAACACATGTTTGCCGCTAAGCAGCATTACTAATATTATTGATTTCCAGTTTGATAGATGTGGTGCACTACTTAGCTACATTTATGATATAAATGTTCAATAACAACAACAATTTTTAACTTAGATTTTCTGGTAGAAATTTGTGTACGGCAATAGACATACCATCGATTTTATTACCACCTATTTTCGGCCTTTAAAGATTGTCATGAAGAAAAATATCAAAAATCCCCGATGTTAGTCAACCTTTATGTAACGAATAGTTAAAAAGCTTTTAGCACCGCTGGCTATCGTTACAATATATTGTATTGAGTGTCATTATACGAGGATTAGGGCGTTATCATCGTGACACGTTATCAATTAATCCACGGTATGTGCGTCATACGGACAGACGCGTCCGCCAAGTGCCCGTGTGTATGTCACCGAATATAATATGTAGGTAATATCGCGCTCAAGGAAGTAGGAAAAGATTGACAATTCAATATATCCATATGTTTCAACTTTTAACTTTGTTAATGTATGTAATACATTTTTCCTGCACGTATATTTATATGTGCACGTACATTTATATTTATATATCACGTTGCCAATTTACTCTCATCAAAGTTAAATAAACCGTTTATTGGCCAGTTTACAATTTTTGCAAATTATAAATTCAAAAAAGTATGTAGAATAAACAAAAGAAAACAGCAACCTACTTCCCATGAAATCGGTTTAGAAATCGGGTGCTTAATCATTCTAGCCGCTAATGCTACATTTCAATATTGGACCTTAGTAGCACATATAAATCTTCGCAATTATCAAATTCTCAACCTCGTCTCATCTGCATAAACGCACACAAGTCTAAATAGAACGTACGCACGCGCGGCGGCGAGATCAAAGAGAACTCGACCCCTTTGTACATGCCGCCGGCGCGTGCCGTCTTTTTCTTTTTCCGCGCTCCCTACATCTCGATTCTCTAGTGCGAAAGAGACGACTGGAAAACGGATTGTATAGCCTTCCTATGTGAATATTTCACCTCGTTATCGAGTCTTGTTTGTGTTAGATAGGGCAAGGAGTGTTGATTGAATTAATTTTATCGATGTCGATATTTCGCCTTTAATGGCCGTATTTTATGACTCGCATAAAATGAGCCTAATTTACTTAAAGTGTAATCTGGTATGTGCACATTCAGTAGATGAAAGTCAGATAATATATACTTGGGACGTCTTGACAGATTTAACGATAATTTATATTATAGATACGTACTTGGGTATTATATTTTATGTGAAGAGCACGCGAGATATCGCTTTATTCGTAAAGAAGCGTATTTAAACATAAAATCCATTATGCACTAACATTCAACATTTATATTATTTATATTTCAATACACATTATATGTTATTATATTATTATATGTTTAAGAAAATGCGTAAAGACATTTGTTTATAGCGAGAAATCTATCAACAAATTTTGGCTACTTCACAAGTACCAGTAGAGCACAGCTCCCGACATCAGGCACACAGGAATCTGCAGATAACGATATTGGTAATTACTGCGCAGAATTGCCTTATGAACATATTTTTCTCGATGGTAAAAAACTAGGACTATTGGACTACGTAACCAGCTTTTTTAATTTCCGTTTCTTAATTCCTCATAAGAAACTATTTTACGAATGTAAATTTTATATGTAAATCGAATACATATAAAACGTTTGTTTTAATTGCACGTATGTTCTCATAATAATGCGAATGATAATTTTAAATTATTTCTTTAACGATTTCCTCTTTTTTTGAAATATCTCTGAACTAAATTTATTAATATGATATAATATCTGTACTTGTTATGATTTAGATAAAAATAAAAAATAAAAATTCTAAACCGATTAGTTGATAACACATCGTGGAATTCACTTAATTACGGTATTAGCAAACAAGATTTAACAAACACTATGGAATTAATCAAATTTAAAATGTATCGATAAGTCTCGCGTCACATTACTAGCAGCAGTAGAGCACAGCTCCCGGCACAAGACAGGAATCTGCCGATAGTACCGATGTCGGTAATTAAAATAGACTTATTGCGCAGACTTGCCGTATACGTACTCTATGGGTTAACTTGGAGTTTTATGCTCTATTTGGCACATAGGAAATGCCTTAGGCTCATATAAATACGTCATCATTTAAACATCAACTTTTTCGTAGCATTACTGAATCATTTCTACTATGATTTACTTACTTGAAGTTTACTTTGGAAACGAATAATACAAAAAATGACTTTAGTCCCGAAAATAATCAGTTGTGCAGATACAGAGAATTTCTAGTTTTAAGTGTAGTTTGCGGATTTACGATACCGGTACCATCGTAGTTTATGAAGGTAACGAATTTGCCTATTTAGGGCTATTAAAAAAAAGATTTCCTCAACTAATTACGTACATGAGACAAATCAACTAAGTGTAATTTTATGACTTATTTACTTTTAAGAATCGTAGAATAATGGTTTTAAGCTGTGAAAAAATATATCAATAGCTTTCATAAAAATGTAAGACGTAAAAGGAAACAAGCTTGTTAAGTTGGATAATTCCGGGCAATCGTCCTAGTATAAAGAGAATACCGGCATTAACCGGTATTAACCCTGAAATGACAGGGCGCGGTCCCCGCGACCCCCCGTTAATATTTTACAGGGAAATGACGTCGCTAACCCGCGCGTCGCATTAGTTTTTCCTTTTGATGTTCGCTCGTGTCTACTGGCAATATCATTTTGTTTATTTCCATTTAGACGGGGTGGCTTCGATTGGCGGATGGAATCGACAGCCGTATGTTAAAAGATTGCTCGCTGAACTGGAATTTGTTGTTTACGTGAACTTAACACAGTACAATGTTATGTCAACTGGATTTGAATATCTAGAGGTGCGCTATGTCAGTGTTCTCTGAATAATTCAGTGTAGTTACATAAATTAATAACAAGTAGCAATATGGCAAAAGTCGTTCATTGCTAAAAGAAAAACACAAGTAGGTAAGTTACTGTCAAATGCGCAATTCTTAAAAAATATTAAGCAAAATCAATTTATTTTTTGTATAAGGTAACATGAAATAAAATACATTTTACCTACAATTAAATTATGCTTTGTAAAATAGTACTTATAAATTCATATTAAAATGTAATCCCGTAGTGAAATTAGCTTTATTTGTAACAGAGTACCTAGCTTTTTTGTAACTTAAAGTAAGGGTAAATAATTAAATTTGTGTTGAACATTTTAATAGGTTTCTGTGTCCAAAGCACCCGCGTACCCGACATGTACGTAATATTATAATACTTCAGATACTTGTAATGCGCAGTTTTAACCGAAGGTCGTAGAGACCCAGCGCCCGCGGGTGGTTTCGCGTTAAACAATTCATACATTTATATTTCCTTTGAAGTGGCGCCTCAGGCCACCCGTCAACTGCCGGGTTAACCCTACACCTGTTTAATACACGTTGGAAATAGAGTGTTTCAGTATGGCTGATATTTAAAAAAATCAATGCTTGTTAGACAAATTTATTTTGCAGTATTATTTTCGTAATGCTAAAAAATTTAAACTTAACGTTATTTTAAGTACTTTGGTACTGTCGTTGTAAAAAAATGTTGTTACCTGTGTCCTTCCTATCCTTTATAGAATTAATTTTTGTTTTTAATAGTCAGCTACTAATTTCTTAATATATTATACAGCTATATATTTTTATAGGAGACCGAAACACTTTACGCTAGAAAATAATAATATTTGACAAATAATAATAATTAAAAAACTAAAATGAAATAGTTTAAAGAAGACACAAGAAGAAATCTCTAACGTCTCCTCAACCTCTGATATCGCCGGGTATTTCTCTCGGTTTAAGTACAAATGGCAGCGAAGGCAACAGAAAAAGATATTTCGAAATACTAAATTATGAAGAATATTCATTAATTCGTGTCTATTGGGGACATTAGTGTGTCACGTACTTAATAGTCTATTCAAAACGTCCACTATTAACCCTTTGACGTGTCACGGGCTTTAATTGGTCCCGTTTGTTTATTAAAACGTGTCTTCGCGACACTTGTACCGCCGCTACCGTTCCCACGGGGTTATTCTGTACTTTTTTGAAAAGGGGTTAAGCAATATTCTTTAGAGAAACAGTCGACCACTGATTAATACGGTAATTTGAATCTATGTAATTTTAAAGTTCATTAATTAATTATCGGTAATACACTTTTTGAATCATTGACGATTGATTATTCACTTCTCATAGGTCTCGTTTAAGCTTAGATACAATTTTGTATGGGATATTGTAGTCACTAAACAAAAAATGACCGATTTTTTTTATTTTCATACCTAAACGAACTTAATATTTTAAATGCCAAATATTTTCTCGGTTTTTTTAAATTGTTATTAATTTCGGACGAAAAAAATACGAACACCAGCATAAGCTGAATGTCATATATATTTTTAATTACATTGATTAAAAGTATTAACAGAAGAAGGATGAAAGCTATTTCAGCATGAATTTAGTGTAGCGTTGTAGATGTAAGCTTTTCCGAGGTTAAGGGGTTAACATAGATTCGCCTGAAAAAAAACCCTCTCGTTTTGTACAGAATCCGAGGTAAATGTATCCTTGTTACATCCCCTACGCTGCGTATATTCGGTTGAAAAGAATAATTACTCAAGTTCTTTCAATCAGAAACCAAATTCTAGTACATTTAAAGGATACGAATACGCCCTAATTTTGTTTTAAAAGATTGTATAGAAGACAGACGGGGGCCTTACAATGATGGGCGCTGTGGTTTAGTGGTTTGAATTCATGCTTTTCAGTGCTAGTGGGTTTGACTCTGGTGGCTACCATTTGTAACTGAAAATTTTTAAATTTCAATACAACTGTAAAAAAATTCGTTCTTGGTTGTTTTCGCTTCAGGCAATGAGGCATATTACGCACTTTTTTCTGCTTCCCACTTGACTCTACGTAGCCAATATCTAAGAACAAAAATAGAACATTTAGGTACTAACACTGGACATCAAAACAAATATTTTTAAGTGTCAGTGTCAACCAGGTACACCAGAAGCGACCAATGCAGAAGTATTTCTGAGTAGCCATCCTTCTGGAATCAACTTCCAATAAGACAGACGTATACTCCCTACATTTCCACGGACATATACGTATTAACAGTCTCAAATGTTGCAGTCCTGTTGCCAAAAAATTCTAACAAATAGTCCTATTAAGGGCTTACACTCATTGATTTAACGAATACTATGTTCTGTTGTTGTGTTATATTGTTATATTCTGGTCGTTTATAAAAGAAATGGCTGTTTTGCAGCAAAAACTAGTTTTTACTAATTTTATGACAATTCATATAATTCTCCATACGAAGAGACTTATAAAATAAAATGGTTTACAAAAGTCGCTGTACTGGAATAACGTTGCCATGTATCGCCCACGTTACCCGAAGACATCCAATCATCTATGATTAGTGTCTCCGATTAGTAGCATTGTAAAATTAACCGCTTTGCCCCATCTCGCTCTGTTATTATATAAAATTGCCCCTTGCCACTCGAACAATTGAGCTGTTTGATAAATGATTAACAGTGTCTTCTGCTAGCTACGTATACATTCATATAAAGACAGCATGTCGTTTGTTTATGATTTAATATTCCCTTTTTATTGTATTATTAGTTGTTGGCGGTCACGCTAGCTTTTAAAATGAAAAATTTGGCATTGAAAATATAGAAGGTATACATTTTTTGCCCTGACAATAAGCTTTCCCTTTTCTCAGTTTTCCCTTAACTTTTTTCGTTCGTTTTCACCTGACAAGAAAATGGACAAATAGGCTACAATTCCCAAATCTATTTATGTTCTACATCACATGTGAAGAGTGATGAATATAGACGAACCATGTTAGGTCTCTAAGGGTAGAGATATTTGGCAATCGGTACTTTCTGCCTACCCCGTAAGAAATCTAGCTTGACGAAATAATAATAATCACATGGAAATTGTTTACTTTTACATTTATACAAACCTCGGAGTTTATTTGAGTTACTCATCTGTCGTGTTGGTTGCAAGCGCGGCTGCCGATCGAGAGGTCCTGGGTTCAAACCCCGGATCGGATACTATAGAATTTTTCAAACTTTGATTGTCTAGTAGAAATTTCTAGTAGTGGCTCGGAGTCCGGATTTTTGCGCGGTGTATGACAATAGACTCAACATCTAATCCATAACGGACCGTAAAGGTAGATAACTGGTGAAACGTAGGAGTGCACTTCACTTCTTTACCTACCTCCTCGGAAATTACAGGCGTGGTGTTGATGTTACTAACTTGCGTATTAACAACTAATAGTCAATGAACTACTGACATATGTAGTCATTATTCATACAGTTCTATTCGAGGTTGGTTGCAGACGTCTATGGACAACAGTGGGCATTTCTATTTTTGTGAATATAATAATACAAAGTATAATTAACTGGTGAAACGTGGAATTGTACGACACTTCTCTGTCTACCTTTTCGAGGATTACAGGCGTGATGTTACTATTTTATACTTAATTAATATAATATTTAAATATAGACTTGTGTGTATTTATCTATTTCATGTTTATTGTTTTATACTATACGCGAATTTATGTCCGATACAAATTTCCGGCAGATTATTGTGTTCTACATTTTGTTTACCCTATTATGCCTTAATGGTCTACTATGGGTATATCTGCCAATGTTTTATTCATATGTAATTATTTGCAATGAAAAATAAAGCTGTCTTCTCTGTTCTGTTTCAGTTTGACATGTGGGAGGTAGGGTAATTACTTAGTATAATTTATTAAATATTTACGATTAGTTAAATACATTGAATTATAACAATCTATAGTTTTACTTTTTAAAACTAGGTGAGCTGAGCTAGTATGTATTGGTTGAATATTAATTTTTTGTACATATTGATTGCTAAATGGAAAAACGAATCTAATATG
>DVOY01000553.1:0-11150 GCA_018237585.1 Apyrrothrix maculosa | reverse complement strand
CCTCTTTTAGGGTGTAGTTGTCCTTAATACCACGTATTTTGTCCTTGTTTGGGGACCTGTCACTGACCACGTTTTTCACTGTTTATTTTGATGTTTTTCCACTCTTTTCTTCTATACTTCAACAATATTACGGTAATACGCGTGTTTATTCAGCACTTATTCACTCTTTTATGGTCTAATTGTCCTTAATACACCGTGTTTGATCCTTGTTTGTGAGCCAGTCACTGGCCACGCTTTTTCACTGTTTTTTGATGTATTTTCACTCTTTTCTTCCGTATTTCAATAATCCGCGTGTTTATTGGGCGCTTATTCACTGTTTTCCAATAAATTTATAACGATTGTTTCGCTATTATAGTTGTATTAACAGAAAAATACGGAGCTGCTCTGAAGCGTGTTACAGTACAACTAGGTTTGTGAACAACAGGCATTGGACTTGGGTGAGTTTCAAATACAGCATTAACCCTTAAATGCATGATTTTTCCTTTTGAAATACGATAAATTGAAACAGGTAGATAACTAAACATAGATTAAGGGAAAAATAAAGTTTTTTATTTTTTCTAAAATGTATATTTTTATAAAAAAAACTTACTGATGTGGATTTACATCAGTATGCATTACTATTACTGTTAATAATATAGCCTAAGTACCTACTATTCTATTATACAATTGTCTTAGAATTAGGCTTACTGCACTGAATGAAAATCTTTGAAACACTTATTTCTCTGATTTAGACAACGGTACATTACATTTGGTAGACGGCCATTGTGTGGTGCCCTTACAATTGAGCATCTTGCACCGTACTCGATTGGCAAACACAGGCCAATGTTGGAATCCATCTACGCGCTCATCTTTTGATGGGAGCGGATGTTGCAGACCTTTTTGATTTTTTATTTGAAGCTCGCGTTCTACAGAGGAAGTACTAGGTCGCCCTCTTTTACTACCACCAGACATACCTATATTACACAGTGTATTAGCCAAACAATTACGAAACTCCCCAAGATTAGGCAGTTACTTTTTTGAGACACCTTTAGCAATTAAAATTTTTTTTCATAAGCACCCATGAGTTGATCGTATTGAGGTCCAGTAGGTGATAAAACGACCGTAAATACCATTTCCGGCGTTTCCATCAGATCGACTTCGCCCATATGCATATTGTACTCTTGCACAATTTTGGGACAAGGAATGTCAACTTTTTGTTTAGCCTTATTATCGTATCTTGATACTTTTCCAACAGGCTCGGCGCCAATATAGTCCATAATAGAGTGACGACCTTATTATCTTTCCACACAGTGGCCGAAAAGTCTACTCCATCTGAATGAGCAACGCGTTCCTCATATGTACCTCTCGGGATAGAAGTTTTCATAAGTTCCTTTTTGTCAGGGTGTCGACAATTCAGTAGCCTGTTTTGCTGAATAGTTCCGACACATTGTATACCCTGTTTATTCAAATAATTTACCAAAGGCAGGGATGTGTAATAATTATCAAAGAATACAATATGATTGTTCATCCTTGGTATAGCTCTCGCCTAACGTATAACGACGTTATTTGTTATTCCGAGATCAGGCTCATCGGCTGGTTTGTCTTTTTTTTCTTCTTGTCCAGAATAGACCTCAAATCTGTAAGCATATCCCATAAGATTACAGAGAACATAAAGCTTATAACCCCACTTGAGAGGCTTAATTGGTAAATATTGCTTTAGAAAATGTGCAATTTTCGTTGAACACATCTGTTCATCTATCGAAAGTCTATTGCAACTGATGAAAATGTCCTATTTAGGTGTTCTATTCGGCACAGGCCGAATCTTATGGAGGCGATCGTGATCAGAATGGTCTCGCGGAAGATGTTTACTATTATCGTTGAAATTCAAGTAGCTCCTAATCATCTCAAACCGATTTACCGGCATTGCGCTCTTTACAGGATCGTACCCAAACTGTGAATGCCAGTATGAGCGTACACTAAGGAAATGCTCCACTGACAAATAAAAGAATTCCTATGAATTTTTGTAGCTCCCCAACACGAAAGGTAAAAGATACTGAAGGGTATCTTTGTACGGCATATAAGTTGGTTTCATCAACAATTTTTTGAAGAAATTCGAGTGTGAAGTTCTGCAAAAAACATTTATAAGGTGTATCAAGTTCAGTTATAACAGAGTCTGTTGTGCTGGGTTGATGAAATATTTTCGATTCGTCAAACAACAAACTGTCCTTTTTCCAAATGAGTTTCCTTTTATCAAACTCTGCATAATGTTCATGTTCTTCTTGCATGGGTAATGAAATAATAATTTCACTTGATGAGCCAGGCAGACCTTGAACCATATGATAAGTATGATCTTCATGGTCCTCGGTCCTCGTCCCACAACTCTCGAATTATTTCTCTTGCATTAGCAAAAAAGCTTCTTCATCTTCACTTTCATCTTCCAAGCCATCCTCAGAAACATTTTGTTTCTCTAAAGCCGCTAGAAGTTGGTTTATGTCTCTATCTGGCAATTTACGGGCCATTCTGGAAAAAAACGAGTAAATAAATAACGTATCTATAACAAATAAGTCAAAAATAAATAAAAAAATATTTTTACTAAAACTATTTCTTGTCGATTTTGCATACTGATGTAATTCTACATCACAATTATACCGCAGAAATATTTACAAAAACTGTTATTGTATTCTAAAAAAACAACGTAATGTGTTCTGCTTACCTTTATTCTCTCGTAAATCAATTTTTGCACGTAATAATACTATTTAGTATCCACTAAAATGAAATTAAAATGTAACCGCAAAAGTGTGCATCTAAAAGTGTTGCGCGCCAAGCTATCAAATTTTGACATTTAAAAAAGTGAACTGACATATTATTGAAGGTTGCGTTCAAAAACTAAGATAGATATTTTGAGCACCTATTAAAAGTAAAAAATACTGTGTTTGAATTACCGTTTAGAAATTATGTAAAGAAGAAAACACTGATGTACACATACATCATCATGCATATAAGGGTTAAGACTTCGGCTAGATTGATATGATTTAATGATCAGGGTACGGACTCAAGAAATAAAAATATAATACGTCATAAAAACATTTTTATTATTAAAGGTATGTTATCCTATCTTTATATGGAATCCCAGTTTCTAAACACGCACAATCAAGAATAATAATTTAACTTTGGAATTTCTCTCTATTCTTCTCCGCAGTGTTTTTTTAATAGTTTATTCACGTCGTCAAGCTTCTCTTGTTTTATGATGACGGTATGATTTATTCTTTCAGGTAACATTTGTTTTATTTTTTTTCCTCTTTTTGTAATAGGACTTGACTAATGCCGTTTCTGTACGACACTTCATCACTTACTAGAATTTTTTGTGTCACCTTTTCGATAATAATGCACTTGCATTTACTAATTTGGACGTGCAAACCAGGGATGTTATGGATATGGAATTTCGGATATGGATATGGATACGGATAGTGGAATTTTTTTATATCGGTTCCGGTTTCGGATACGGATAAGAAATTATTCCAAATTATCCGGTAGTTTCGGATAGTTTCGGTTACGGATATTAGATTTCTAAGGAATTTCAAAAGTAACATACAAATAGATAATCAAATGGTTTTATTTATAAATTACGTCATCATTTGGCAGGTACTTCAATCTGCCTATAAGTAATAATTACTTACACAACTCATACAAAAACCAATTGGTTGTTTGTTATCTAAGTACCTACTTAAATAAAAATGTTATAATTAATTATTTATTATACTTATTTAATTATTAAATTCGCATTAAAGAGAGAATATCTGGAAATCACATTGCACATATTTATTTACTCTAATTTAAATATGAATAACGTTTCTTTTATTATTTATTGGAATACTTAGTTATTTACTTAACTTTCATTTAATCTAAAATTCTAAATCATGGTTTTAATAATCAAAACTGAGCAAAGGTAAATTATACTTAACAAAAAGTAACTTCGCAGCCTTATCCCCAGAAAGTCGATTTCTTAAGGGATCGTAAATTAACCCAGCAGCACTGAAAAGCTGCTCACTTGGTACACTACCAGGAGGCGGAGAGAGATACTGTCTTACTAAAGTACTTAAGCTGTTGTACTTGGTATGCATTTTCCACCACAAAAGTGGATTTTCATTTACTGTCAACCTCTTCTCTCTATTGTAATAATTTAGTAATGTTTTTTTAACAATGAGTTGATTATGCACAGCATCATCACCATCTATATTTTGCTCTTCCTCGTCAGTTGTGCTTAATATTTCAGCTAGACAAGACTGAATGTATGAATCTTTGCTTGAGCTAGCTAATGGCAGCTCACGCCGTGATCTCTTAGGTGAAGAAGGACCTTCATCATGAGAAGGTTTTGTACACCCAAGGATCCCTAGAATCTCTGACTGCACTTGTTCCTTAGTAATTTCTGTAAAAAATTTGAGCTTGTACCGTGGATCTAGATAAGTAGCTATTGTGTATATTTTATTAATCTCAATGTCCTGAAATCTGACGCTGATGTCCTGGATCATTTTTGCAATCATTAATCTAAAGTTTTCAGAAGTATTTTCTTCATTCTTTTTCTTTTCTAATGTGGTTTTAAGAGTATAGATAAATGGAATCACCGATGCTATTGTTGCATTATCACTACTCAACTCCTTTGTTATTTCTTCAAATGGCTTCAGTACTGTAATACACTTTTCCAAGTCGAGCCATTCATCAGCAGTAAGAATTGGTATAGTATGCGCGCCAGAATACAGTATCAAGGAGTCTTTTAATTTCAATATTCTTTCCATCATATAATAAGTCGAATTCCATCTGTGAAAAAATAATCCAAGTCTCATTATTTGCTCAACACCGTAGTGACCGGCAGTAGGGTCATCATGATACGCGGAAATTACCTTTAGTTGCTCATGTTCTGGCACCACCAACTTTATTTCCTCACCTTTTTTATCTTAATGGTACTTTTTGTTCGTTTCTTATCTCTGTTGGATTCTTCCTTGGCAAATCAACGACCGCACTACATATTCCGCATTTCTCCTTATCAATAGGTTCACAATTGGGTTGCGATAGTGAGTCCGCAACAACATTTGTTTTGCCTTTAATATATTTAATCTGGATGTCATAAGGCTGTAACTGTAAAGCCTACTGGGCTAGGCCGCTGTTGACCGCTGTTTTGTCGTGTTAGCAGATTACTCTTGACCGATGGTGTCTTCATCAAATTGTTGTCTTCTTTCATAATGTTTTTTTTTTTATAATCTTTCTGCATATTTTTCTTATTTATCTTTAACCCCTCCCGGTGTGGCGCGTGTGGCCCTGCCTTGTTGCCCGCGCACCGGTCTGGCAGGGTCGCCATGACATGTATTAAAAGCTCGTATGGTATATTGAGTATATGGTATATTGATTTGATTAATACTCTCCAAATACAGAACTTACATTAACTTATATCATACGGTGTCTAACATACACTACAATTTGGGTCGTCGGTTTCCCATTGGATATAAATACAGCCTCATTGTCCTCCAACAGCAGGTTTATCGTTTTAACATTCACATCGAAAGACAAGATTTCAGTGGACAGAAATAGATCTGCACAGTCTGGAGAGAGCTCACAATCGTCTTCGGCAATTGCTCATTGTGCATCGCGGTATAGCGTATCCATTATGGGAGAGTATCCATCAAAAAGAAGCGTTCTTGCCTTCTTAGGCGGAGTAGATACTTCAATGGGTATATGCGGCCCATAAGGTCGATGGAAACAAATTTCTGTTTACGAACCCAGAGGTAAGTCTGGTCCTAAAGAGGAGTATTGTAACTGTGAAAGACTAATACCGTCTTCGTCAAAGCTCGCAAAGTTTTCATCTTACAGCTTAAAAACATCATGTTCCTTATCTACGTAGTGCCAACTAAATTGTGGTAAGTTCAGTACCATGCCAGCATCCTGTATAAATCTAACATGTAAAATCGTAAAACATGTAAAATAATCAATGTAAAATCAACATTATTTTATAAGCAGTGATATAATGCACTTGATAGCTCATTCGATTCCTTTGCATGAATATCCTCAGTCCGTACGTAGGAAACCATCTTGTTTTTCGTCAGTTCTGAGTGAGAATGTCCTTTAACTATGGTAAAGTTATAAATGTATAACTGTCGGGAATAATAGGTACTCTGGTCTGGGACCTTTGGCAAAGGTTGATTTTTGCCTCAATCGAATGACAAAATCTTTATTTTAGGGTCAGTATCTTTTGAAAAATAAAAAAATGCGTTGCTTCTTGTTTCATGTACATTAAAGTTCGGTTGAAAGCCGCGTCTTAATTGAGTCATCTTTTTCAATTTTGATTTTCTCTTTTAACTCTATGCATGTAGAACACATGTCACTTCTCGGAAGGCTAAAACTGATATTAAATTTGGTATTAAATATTCTTCTAAAGTAAGATTCTTTACAATGAGAGTATTGAGTATGGTCATTAATAAACATTCTAAACATTGATGCTATTGACAGTTCAGAAGGCAAATACAGGCGGCGGCTTTTAGTTTGGCAATAATGTGATTCACCGTCTTGAAATTTTTTTATGTATGTAATTATAGAGTCATTTAATGGGCTCCAAACACCTTTAAAATCTCCTCTCCTGCGATTTTCCTTAGCTTTTCCGCTAGGACGTGGGCTTGCTTCTTATTTTCTGACCCTGGAAGCTCGAAGAGGCGCCCACCAGCCGTCTTCCTGAACTGTACCTGTGTCTATATGCCGAGGTCGGATAAAACGATGCGCCGACTCGCTTCGGCGATAACGTTCGCGTATGTGGCGCCGTTCTACTCTGCTTCCGACTGCAGTGTGAGGACCACTGGTGCTGAGGGACACGAAGCTTTTTGGTTTTCTACCGCTTTCGCTCTGCCTGCTTCTTCTCAGACTATTGCTGTCGTTGCCGCGAGCATGGTAGAGATAGACTCTTCGCAATTTGCGATTGTTCCTGTCTTTGCGGACCTGGTCGTGGCTGCGTTGTTGTCTGCCAAGGTGGGACGGAAACGGTCGGCTTCAGTGCTGCGATTTTCTTCCTCTTGTTTTTCCCGCACACTACCTTCGCCCATGACTGCGACGCAAGAGGAATTGCTACCGTACGGGGGGAAGGTATGGCTGGAAGGGGGAAGGTAAGCCTTCCCCTTCTTGTTGGTCGCCAGTAGGGGCTGCAGTCGCCTCTCGGGAAGAAGACTGTCGTCGATTGTGCCACTCGAGATGTAACGCGGGATGGCCACAGAGGGTTAAAAAAAAAGGAATTTTTAACACTATTAGAAATTTATTCACTATAACTTAACCGATACAATTATTAAACCCTTGGCACAACCGTAACCCCTCAAAGACGGCCTGAGACTAACTGCGAAGGAGTCGGACTCTAGTTTTATTTTGATATGAAATGCTGACTCAGGGATGGCCAGCTACTGGGCCCGGGTGTAACAGAGCGTTCACCATACAATAATCTATATGGCAAAAGACGGCTAAAGTATGTCATACCTTACCTAATTAACCAAATTCCTATAAAACTTAGAAAAGACATGACAAAAAAAAAGTTCAAACATACGAGTAAATTAAAGGAATACTATCTACAACTAACAGAAGATAAATACACATAATTCAAACAAGCAAAAATATAAACAGCGTATTAAATAATAAAAATAAAAGTAAATGAAAAACAACCTGTATATCTGAAGTGAATGTGCGGCATAAAACACCCACCATTATACTGAGGAGCGTCAATCAAAGCTTTTCACTTACCCACGTATCTTACATTTAATTTTATATTGTATCGCTCATTAGCGATTGCATCAAATCTTCCTCTATGTTTATTGTTATCACTGCAATACCAGTTACTATTGTAATTGTATACCTAGTCGACGGCGCAGGGTGTACTATAAAACTCAAAAGAGTTTATGTTTTCACCCTTTCATGTAATTTGTATTATTTTCACTTTGTATCAGAATAAATAAATAAAAAATAATAAAAAAATAAGAAAACTACAACCTGTAATTAAAAATAATTAATACCATCATTCAAACCGTGGTACCAAAAAAATGTAATTTCTAAAGGTGGCATCTAGTACCGGACGAACATTTGTGCCATATGCTAGCCCTGGACATTTCAGAATAGCCTGCATCGATTGCATATCTAGCCATCTCCACACTGGAGCGTCTGCACATGCTTCATCGACGACAGGATGAGTACTAGATCCAGTCTTCATCAGTGTCTTCTAAGCAAACTAGGCCAATTGTTGTGTTTGTGTTAGATGTTTCAGTTAATGGTTTTATTTTATGTCCATTTTTTCCTTTAAACTTTACGTTTTTCCCTTGTTTTCCTTTCATTTGCTCTTTTCTTTGGTTTTAATTTTTTCTTTTGCTTTTCTTTGCCTCGAGTTCCTACTTTAAACTTAGATATATGTACGATTTCCTTCTTTACATCTTACATCTTCTTTTCATTTTTCTTTATCTTCGACCGCTTTTTTGTACGGCGAAGACGTTAAAATTTCACTACGTTTACATTTTTTTTTCGAATTGCTGTTCTTTTTTTGCGGCGTCAGAGAACGGTCGTAAGGTATGGATTATTTCAACAAGATCTACAATAAAACTTGTCGCCGGTTTGGGACTTGTGGTTATAAGCTCACTGATAGATTCATTCATAAATTAATCTTCAACTCGTTTACTAGGCATTTGTGGAACTAATGGAAGCTGATCGATCAGCAAAAGCTAACTCAGGCAAAATGACAGCTCCAATGTTTTATGTGTTTGAGGAGACTCATGGCTTGTCTACGACTGAGTTCGATAACACGACAGCATGTTCGTTGTTTAGTGCGTTCGACGAAGACCGTTTATTCTTGTGGTATATTGGTCATACCGGCACCCCAATAATGTGATTCAGAAAATAAATTTCTGACAAATGAGTAGATTCCAGTGCGTTTCAATCCAGACACTGCCATATCCAGTCGAGCTATTTTTATAAATGCTGCTTTAACCAAACCAGCAATTTAATCCGTTACTCGACACCCAGCATAAGTACTCATCCACACGTCGCATCGCTGGTTGTATGCATCTTTAAATGGCTTCATAAATGTCTTGTCCAGAGGTTGGAGCTTGTGGGTGGAGTGTGTGGTGGTGAGATCATCAAGTGAATATGATTCTATTTGCAATATCTGATAACCGCCAGTGTCTTGTGGCTGCAAGGCTGTAATGGCCATCCAGTAGATCTGTGGCGGTGGTGTGTGTGTGTGTGTGTATGTAGCGGCGCGTGATCTGGTAGCCATGTGTTCCCCGCATCCCTTCCACTTGTTATCTTGAATCGAACAGGTTTATACTTGCTTAAATAGTACGAGTGTCCGGCGTTATGGGACTCAGATTACAAACGAGCCGGGACTTGGATGGAATAAAATACGCCAATTAAGTTACAGGAACACAATTTAATAATTATCACACTAAAATAATTACAACAAATTCACTCTTATATTCGTATCGCGTAATATTAACTCGCCGTGTCGCCAAAACGAATTGAATCCTCAGCCGAACACGCCTTCCTATTATAGTTCAATGAAAGTTCTGGAGTGCTATTCCAGAAACATCGTCTGTAATATTCGATCAGGTGTTGCGAGTTACTCGACGCTAGATGGCGTTATTTGCAAGGAGTTGTAAAAAGTTCTTAGAGCTTAGTTACGTTGCTTCATGTACATGTACACGACTCGAAATTTCTAACGACGACTAGTACTATGTACTATTCTGTTCGATTGCGCAACAATAGTTTATATAGAATTAGCATACCCACTTAAGGGGGGAGCCTGCTTTAGAGGCTTCAAAAAATCGTATTTTTTTTTGCAATAAATGTCTTCTCAAACTATCCAAGAATCTGTCCTCATTTCAGAAGAAAATTTCCGAAGCAAATTCAAAATATTTTCGGAGTTACAGAAGAAATTGTGAGCAAGCGTCGAGCAGGTAAACGAGCGCCCGGATCGCTCGAAGTGCCCGCGCTCCGCCCCTCGATCTATTGTTTGTATTATACCTATTGTACGTATCCAACGGGACTAACAGTCTTTCGAGACACTTTATTTATTCGTAGAAGGTCATTATGGAGCTATGGTAGTGATAAAAGTATGTATTATAAGGGTAAATTTTACCTGGCTATGTCGGCTTGAGCAAAGCCATATTTAGCATTTAAGTTCAGTTTTAATTTGTTTTTCGACACGTGCACATCTTGAAATCATGCAGAGCTATCCAAAAGTGAACAAATATTCAAGTGAACGGACTGGAAAACCACGGAAGCGCAGATTCCACGGCAATCAGTTTCATAATGTTTCGTCATCGGACGATGTAGAAGCTAATACTAGCCGTAGTGAAAAAAAATTGGCATCAGCAACTAAGGACGATTCCTTCTACCTTAAGCGTTCTTTAATGTGGATAGTGGCACAATATTCTTACTAGATGGTAGGCACTGCCTCCTCTCATAGGATGTACCCGACTGTAATGTATTAAAGGCTCGTATTGTATTGAGGAGGCGTGTTGTTGGTTTGACGTCTTTATTAATACTCTCTTAATAGCACTTACATTAACTTATATTGTAAGGTATCTAACACACACTACACCTCCGAGGGTTATTGAACATAAATGAAAATTACGATTTTAATTTTTTTTGTTATACAAACACTTCAAGAAATAAAATAATAGCTGATTAAATTTTACGGATGGTGTAATATGCGTGTACGCGCACGACAGATTAACGGTACACACCACGGTCACACCACGCAAGCGAGATCGAAATAAAACCACATCGATGCAGTGCAAAACTTTTTTTATTCCAATATCGGACAGGTCTTATACAACTTTTAAAAAATCTTAATAGCGTGTTTCAGCGCCCCCTTGTGTAGTGCCATCTATTAGTCACTATGGTGAACTAAGTACAAACAAGTTATCCACTGTTTACAATGCGCTAAGACTACAATTATTTATTTAAAATTTAATTAATATTAATAAATGTAACCTAAAATTGTATATAACAATTATTAAACTTACATTATACGTGCAAGCTGGTATAGGGGAACTCACTGATGCAGTAGGAACCATTAACCGTAACTTGGAAAACCTTATGATTTGGTCACAAAAGCACGGTATAGCTGTCAATCCTTCAAAATGCCAGGCGGTTTTGGT
>DVOY01000552.1:0-11154 GCA_018237585.1 Apyrrothrix maculosa | reverse complement strand
GGCACAAGTCCAGACTACGAGCCATTACTATAAATTTTAATTTTTAGAAAAATGCAATAGTACCCGATCTGGGATTTGAATCTAGAATCTCTCAAACGGCACATCACGACCAACGACGCAGTACAAGGCAACATAATAAGTAGGTACTTGTTAATTTTATACGATAACTACAATTTCTTACCATTTTCAACGATTAAATTATCTCCTTCATAAAAATGTAAGGTACGCTTTAAATATTTCATAGCAACTATCTGCTGAAAGGTCCAGATTACCGAAGAATTACAAAAAAAATTTCGTAGATATTTTTATGAAACTTTTAAATTTAATAGCGACTAATGTACAATTACAATCTTAAAATCTCGTAACGTTATACTGGTAGGTAACTTAATTAAGATGAATCTTTAAATGAGGCTTAAGAGCTCTTGTTCGAATCAACAAAACAACAAAATGCGAAACGATTATATTTCACAACGAAAACTGTTTGGCGGCAAGTAATTAATATAAACAGATCGTTGCCAGACAACGAGTATTTTTCAATGTGACAGATAAGAGGTCACCGACCCGCGAGAACGGCGGCGCGTGCCCGACAGACAGATGTGCTGGTCATGTCATAATCAGAATGGCGGACAGAAATACAAAGCAAATCAAATCTACTAGATATCTCCCACGGATTACGTTACAAAATTTAACCACCATTATGTTACTGTTCGACCGGACTCCATTCGATATTTGATATCTCATAATGGACTTTTAATTTGATGCGCTCGAAAAAAAAGCGCCCGCTAAACAAAAGGCACGAACTAACTTAGTTATTTTTCAAACGCTACGTTTAAGAACCGAGTACGAACGAAACGGGTAGGCATAATTATTGAGGCTAAGCGGGCGCGCACAATAAAATCAATGGAAAGAAATCGTGCGACGCAATAGCCCGTCGATGACAATTTCGCTGCAAACGACCGATGGGCGTGTGTAAGCCGATGAAAAAAACATATCACTCCCACTCTTCGGTTACACGGGCGCAGATTAATCTCGGCTGTCCACTACAATAAATTGAACTCTTTCCCCTCTATATAAGAGTCACGATACTGTTGCATTACGACTGTGAATCCGCAGTGGCCGCACCACGCCTCGACACCCGTCATTGGCAGAAATAAAAACGGCGACCACGCGTAACTCGTCACGTCTCGCCGGACAGTGAAATCGTGCGACCGGTGACAATGTGTCACGTCGCCAAGCTAGCAGGAGCCACCCTGCCCCGCTAACCTCACCACACACACGCTGCAACGGACGATCGCTCTACCTGGACACAGGTCAACTATCGCTGGCCGAAGGCGATTGTTGTGCCCGCATTCGTGCAGTTGCGTCGCCGTGGCTTATGAAATGACAGTTGAAGCTTCAATGAGCAAACGTTTACCCGCAAAAGGGTATTTCATCGATCACGCTCACAAATTGCTACGTAACTATCGAGATGTAAATCGCCAGGCTACCGTTATATTGAAAAATCGATTCTGGCTAATCGATTTGTCACAGCTGCGTTCCGTTTACGCAGCTGTCGGTCCCACGGTCGCCGGTGCGATGCGCGGGCAGGCGACACCAGCGACACTGGTGACACCATCGACACTGGTGACACCAGCGACACAGAGCTGTGGAGTTGCCCGTATGTCCTCACCGTGTCGACCCTGGCGTTTCGTGCAAATTAATCAACCATAAAATCGTTTTCGAGAGATTATTCATACTGTTTCTACACAGTGTCAAAATTGCACGCTCAATGCCGTTGCGGAACATGATTTTTTCACCACTCGCCCAAGATTACATCGATCTCGTTATGTCACGGCATATAAACATTCAATTTTAATCTTTCACAAAAAATTCAGCCTAGGCAATATTTAGTTGTACCTATCCTATGAAGTGGAGCACAGGTTGGCCGTTGAGAATAAAAATGTCCAAAGACCCAGGCACCGTGAAACTTTGTGGCAATTTTAAACTTCACGGTTTCATATCGAGTGAATCTAAACTCGGAAAATACTTGCAGGCATTATGTTCATTGAGCGGTTTACACAAAACGCTCTTAACATTGTACTAATAAAAAAAAATCTGAAGTCAAAATTTTAAACAACCGAAGTCAATCGTGGATCAAACGTTTAGGGATCACGAATGTTTTGGTGGGCGAGGTATAGATTAGTAATCATACACACACGTGGAAGACAGACGGGCAATTATACAGGGTGAGGCCGGCGCAGCCTGGCACCGGGCTGCCCGAATTTGCGCTACCGTTTAAATTGGTGTACAGGGTGATTCATTTCAGCTTCGAAAAAAGACTGAAAAGACGTACTGATGCTTCAAATAGACTAGACCTACAACTCGTAAAATGTTTTCCATAGAGTAGTTTGGGTAAACTCAATGCTAACAAAAGATATTTTTAGATATTTCCATTCTCATATACGATCTGATAAGTCGTTACGTCTGATTAGAGTATTACGTCTGATAAGAGTTGACTAGTTTAGAGGAGTGTACTACACTCCTCTGCCTACCTCTTCGGGGATTACAGGCGTGATGTTACGTTATTTTGTACTTGAAACATAAGTAGTATTCAACTGTATTCCACTAAAATTTCAAGCAAACGTATTATTGCAAACATTTTCGCAAAACTATCTCAAAGTTCTTAAAAAAAGGAAATTAGTTCAAAAAAAAAGCAATCAACCTGTTTACAATTGATACGAAAGCTTACTTATTCATTTGCATTAGGCGTGGATAAGGCACGTGTGGAGCTCGCGTGTCTGCTTGCTACGATCAGTAATAAATATACAGACGTGAGATTGGGTAGAGTCAAATTTTAATATTAGTTTATATTCTGTGTATGACATCTGACGTCACTTTTGTGTATGATTGACTTACATTTCTATTAAAACGTAACATCGCGCCTCTAATCGCCATAGAAGTACACTCCAGTTATGTTTACGTCCCATTATGGAATAGAGCGTGAGCCTATTGCCGGACACCGGGCTTAAATCCAGAATTCGAGCCATCACTAGAAATTTCTACTAGAAAATATAGGTTAGAAAAATCCAACAGTCTCCGACACAGGATTTGAACCGAGGATCTCTCAATCGACATTCGCGCTTACAACCACACGACTAAAGAGGACATCAAGAGCTGTAGTGTTGAATTGTTTCTTTACATTGTTTTATAAGGCGTAAGTCGAAACAAAAGCGTTTACTGTCGCTCGGTATCTTAAAGACTCTCTGTATCCAAACTACTCTGTGGTCCAAAAGAGTTTCCGGCCGTATGGGCCGACGATATATCGCGCCTAATGAATCACAACCCCTAAACTGTTTCGTAACCCTCATTAAAACAAACTTGCGTGATCGATATTCGAAGCGGCAATGCACTTTGTATGAACACGTTATATCTTACAAGTGTCACAGATTAATGTTATGCACAACGGCGTGAGTGTATGAAGAGAATGGTGAATGCAGAAGAAGCATGTTAGGAAATAAATTTTTGGCACTCTGCTCTCCCCCGACCATGTAAGGGCGTAGCATACGACAAGAAATAATCATATGATTGTTTGTAAACGAATTAAAAAGTTACGTATGTTAAGTGATCAAATTAAGATAAAATAAAAGTTCCCTCTCCGCAACCGTAACGCCGGACGCCATTTTGATTTTTTACGTGACGTCATCAACACTTATTACTTAGACATACAGCGTACTGATATCCGAAAAGCAATATAAAAACATTTATTACTTTAAGGATACATTTATAATAAAGAAGTTAAGATAACAAAACTTGTGGATGGATGGCTTAACGTACGAAATACTCAAACTACACGCAGGTAAATTCATTAAAAACAATAAACACTTATTACCTTTTAAAACGCGTGCAAACAAACACATTTTACGACTTAAGCGCACCCATGACCAACAAAAGTTACCTACGTTCCATCCACACATAAAGGTTTGTTTGTTTGTCGGCACGTTTGCTTTACAATGGGGTGGGTGCTGGTGTAAGGAAATAAAAAAAATACTTTCAAACAATACACCTATGTAGACAGAATGCGTCAGACACCGTTCATAATGAAAATAAACAGACTGGCCTTGTTTAAAACAAACATGTTAATATGACACTATCTTTTTTACCTTCTAGATGCTATCGCCACACCCTCATTGGTTTTGTCGTGTTTTAACATGGTGTTTTTACTAAGTGATGGGGCAGGCAGACGTCTCCGAAACAGGTGCACGTGTAAGAAGAGAGCGGCGAATGTGGAGAAAACACGCCATGTGTGTAAGGCTAATATTTGGCACTTGGTGCTCTCTGCTTACCTTCGAGGGATCTGGCGTGATGATATGATTGTTATTTGTACAACATTAAATAATGTTTTCTAGACTTAATTATTAGCAAATTTTTTGAATTAGGTAATGCTATCTCTTTTGTCCATCGTCATCTATCATTTTAACGTTCCTGTATTAAAGACGGGTTTTTTTCCAAAATAACAAGGGTTTAGGTCTTAGCCTGTCGCGCTACTCAAATACGGTGAATCTGCATGCGTTTTAATTTCGCGTCCGTATTTGAACCCAGTATCCCCGGTGTTATTGCCAACAAGCTGTGAATACTTTGGTTACAATTTACAAAATTTAAATACTGCTATGTGTAAACAAAATTGCCTATATAAAAATACATAGCAAAATTAGAAAAAAATTGTATCTATATACAGACTTAAGCTACCAAATTACGTTTCGCCAATTCAAAATGTTCAATCAGAAAAGGTTGAAAAATACCCCAGCGTACTTTTACAAGTCCAGGTGTCAAAGAAAGAAACGACTCAATTAAGGAAACCCGCCATTTTCATGTAAAAAAGGCTAAGTTAACCTGGAACCACACTTAATAATTATTTTTACGTCCACTAATAATAATAACCTTTATTCAAAGGCGACAGGGAGCCGCCCCGTCGCCTTTGAAACTGACGTACGTACACCTCAAACAAAGGGACAAATCATAAATATTTTAAGAAAAAATCATAACATCACGCCTGTAACTCCCGAAGAGATAGACAAAGGAGTACAGTACAGTAACTACAGAAATCTGTACTAGAAAATCTAAGTTAGTAAAATCCAATAGTACTCGACCCGGGATTAGAACCCAGGACCTCTCGAGCGGCAGTCGCGCTTGCAACCAACACGACCAATGAGGCAGTCTGTTACTAGTAGTACGAATAGTACTTATTAAAAATAGCTTGATACATTTAAAATTAAGTTACTGCGCAAGCTTTTTGTGCTTTGAAATACGAGTGAAATAACATAATATCACGCCTATATTTCCCAGAAGGGTTAGGCAGGAGAATGTACTAAGTACTTTTCACTAGTTATGTTATACATCTCATGGCATAGGGGGAATCTCATAGAATGTATTTGCTATGATGAGTAGGTATTAGTAAAATAGTAATAAACGTAACATCATGCCTGTAGTCTTCGAAGAGGTAGGCAGAGAAGTGTAGTGCACTCCCACTTTTCACCAGTTACGTTTACGTCCCATTATGCAATAGGTGGATAGTCTATTGCCATACTCCGGGGACAAAACTGGACTCCGAGCCACTACTAGAAATTCTAATTTTAGTAAAATCCTCGACCCGGAATTAATAAAATAATAGTACTTTCGTTAAATTTAACCTACATTAATACTTTGCTTTCGGCTTCCGTTGTTCGTAGTTCTAAAGATATGTAGAACATATATTTATTAAAGTAGCTTTTATTGCGAGTACTTAAACTTTTTACAGACAAAGAAAACCCCTAGATCGCGTGTCACCCCAACACAATCACATGACCTCAAGACAGCCCAAATTCGACTACTTACCAAAATATGCTAATGCGTCCGATCATAATCGCCTCTAACGCGTGAGCCCGGCCACGCATAGTTGACTAAATGTAACCCTTGAACTATCTGATAACCCACCTCACAGCCGCCAACATAATCTGACCTCTTCACCGCCTTATGGCAGCGCAACAGTGTCCAACAATCATTTGGGGTGAACATTCAATGTGCCGAGTTTAAAATAGTAGCAGCCACTAACATCTATCAAAATTTGATAAAAGTAGCGTTCGTAATTAATAATAAATACATTTTGAATATATTTACACAAATTATTATACAAGTATTTTATGAAATTACGAAATAGGGCACTGAAAAAAGCAAGCGGTTGGTGTATCGAATTTTCTTCTACAAGTAGTCAATGATAGGTCTGTTTAAATTGGTCATTAGTAACATGCGACGCTTGAAATATGTGAAATGACGTCACATTTATGTCAGTCAATCCATTAATGCCTTATCTCGACTTCCGAAATCGTGTGTTTCGTTTAGTGTGTATGTGGCTTTATTCGCCTGAACCATGACACGGTGTTTTTAGACATTTTTCAAGTAAAAGAATAACGCGGCTAACCCTATAAAGTTTTTATTGCTTATTTATGAAGACGAATGTGAATGTGTTAGATTTTTTTTCGAATTTACTAAAACACATGAACTGATTTGTACTATGGACAAATAAATGTAGTTTTCCTTTTTTACTCGCCATTTTAATTCTCTTTTTTTTTAAGTACTAATATTTTTCACTTTAAGTATAAACTTCGAAATTCCTATGTACAAAATATTTAAAAAACAAAATCGACATCACGGCATACCAAAAGGACTTCCATATGAAACAATCAATAATAATTACATAAAACGTAACATCACGCCTGTAATTCCCGAAGAGGTAGGCAGAGGAGTATATAGTACACTCCCATGATTCACCAGTTACGTTTACGTCCCAATATGGAATAGGTGGTGAGTCATTATATTATAAAAATTTGGTATTAATAAAAAGAAATATTAATGAAACGATTAAGGCGTCGATGATGATGATGATGAAAAACAATAAACCGAACTTGGGTAGCCGAGGATATAAGTATTGCTAAGATAAGCTCCATACATACATATTTATATATACTAGCCAACTTTACCCATAAAATGCGTACGTGTGTGCACGCTTATGTGCGTGCATGGATACTTGACCGCTTGCGTGCGTGTAATGCATGCGTGTGTGCATGTGTTACTTGGAAATTATAACTTCTACAAATTTGATACGAAACATAAATATAAATTTATTTGGGCAGAGGTATACCCACTTTATATTTTAATAAAACCACAAAGAACTTTTACAGAACACCAGGTTGCAACCACAACGAGTCCACTAAGCACGCGAAATATTAATAGAGCCTCAAGCTCTCGTAAGCTTTGCATCTGTACTCTTTTAAGGTATATTAGCTATTCAAAAGATAAGATGCTCGTGCTCAGAGGCGTTGGCAGATTACAAATGATTTACAAAACGACGTATTCTAAAGTGGGTCAGTGGATACATGATGGCATAGTAATGCACTGTCTTTACACTTTTTCTTTGTAGTCCTTCTTCTATTATTAGACAGTGGGCATTAAAGTGTGTTGGAGATTTCATGGCGACTTAAAGCTTCCAACAAATGGAATAAATTTTATCCCTGACCATCCCCCAGTTGTACTGAAAGGGCTACAAGTTATGTAACACAAAGAGTTCAAAACTGAATTCCTACTCTGGAACACAGTGCTAAAGTGTCATTAAAAACCTCTACTCTTTCTGTCTCTAGGGAACCCCAAAATCCTGAAAGCCTTCGATGCAAACACTTGAACAGGAAAATTGCTACAACGTCTAGGGACTGGCATAAATTCATAACTTTATATCATCATTTAAAAAGAAAGAAAACCGCCTATAACTTCCTACGCCACCGACATTTTTTAAGCCGAAATCACCCTTCGCGTGTTCGAAATACAGCCTAAAATAGCGGCTGTTAATGTGGACGACCACAGTGAAGAAAAAGTTTGAAAGCCGACCTGTAGAAATGTACATTTTTTGCACATTTTTGAAAAATTTGCACTATTGCTTTAAAACTTATTTATTATTTCGTCTTACAATTATTATATTTTGCATCAAACGGCTCTTTCATCGCAGCTTTTGGACTTGTTGATCAACTTTCGATACACATAAAAGTATTTTTATTGTAATTGAACTATAATTTAAACTTGCCGGCCGCTTATTCTTAATTATTGTCAGTACAACATTAACAAATAACAACAACAATATACACAACCATAATATTCTCTTGCGCACGACCACGAACATTTCATATAACATAACCGCGGCGAACCACGATTAAAACAAACACGAGGAAATGTGTGAACGCTGGCGTGGATGAAGAGCGGCGCGAACCCCAACGCGAAAACACATGACTGACCACAACGGCGGCTAGGGACGCGTTTCGCGTATTAAACTAAAGTACTAACGGTTCACGGGAATACCACAACCGAATAGCCGCGCTAACGGCCACCATACGGTCGTATTCATTCAGAGCACAGCTATTCATAAATCACATGAAAACTCCTCAGTACATTTATTTATAACGTAAAAAAATGTGTTAAGTATGTTAGAAATTCGAATGGAATCCAAAATGTAAGTGAGAATTTAATAAAGTACCGGTACGAGACTCGATAAAAGTATATAGATAGATTTGGAAAGACGGTTTCCTGGATCATTAGTGATGACGACTTTATAGTTAATTTTTTTCGTCTTCCGTAGCTTCCGTCTTCAGCTGTTGTCTTTTGTTGATATCATATAACGCACCACATTATACGGAAAGAATTTTTTTTCTCATTATAACATTCCAAACTATAGTAATCTTATGCAGCCAATAGCATGCTAGATATTTTATGTATTTACTCTCCATTACTCTGTACCAGCAATAATGTTCAATTCAACATCCAGTCTAAACAATGAAGTTGGTCCGTGCAATATAATCCGAAATCGCCCGTACGCTGACAACTGTTTATACCATGGATATACAGCGCCGGTATACAGTCGCTTAGCTAAGCTTTAATTAAACCAATGTTATGTTACTTTAACTATCCATTACGCAATCACTTTTCTACTTGTCATTATTTGTCCAACACGTATAGCAATGAACATGAAACACTTAAGAAATATGCAGCGGAATTACAAACTGTTTCAATAGTACGTGGTCGTTATGATTCGGAAGTTAGGAGTGAATATAGCCGGGATATTACGTTAGGCGTAATGGTTAGTAAGGATAACTATTTAATCTCAAAATAGAATAACGACGGGCATATCCCTGGCTTGCCTCTGTTTTGTTGTATGGCGCCACTGTCAGCACCATTATATTTCTATTGGTTACACCCTAAGCCTAAAAACAAGTCTATCAATAGCAGATAATATACTACGCTATTGCAGGAAATACTGTAAATCGACAGATCGAGATTCTAAAAGACTAGTTAAACTTTCAGGTTATGAACTTGTAAAAAGCGAAAAAAATATTTATAAAGCTGGCTAGCAACGGCCAGCAATCTTATGATAGACCAGCCGGATGACCCTACTCACATGAATGTATACAAATGAGTCGTGAAATTTGCGACTATCTGCTTATAAAATATTGGTACTTATAAGGTTACAAGTAATTTCTGATGCAAGTACAAAAAAATTAACAATGCATGGTCGTATATAATTATACCTATAACTTCTATATCAAGCGAAATATCAACGCAGTCACACAGTACGTCAGCTCACCCTAATTTTGACCTCGTACACTTTTTTTTTGTTATCCCTAAGCAGCGCTTAGCACTGAAGAGAGAAACCAGCCTCGACCGCCAATAAATCAGAGACACCATTTATACTAGGATATTCCAAACGTAATTACTTCTTTAATGCCAACCGATTTTAGCAACGGAAAACTTGGTCGAGTCCACTTAATAGCTTATAACTAAATCAACGGGAGTTTGCTAACGAAAAGAAAGGAAGAAAAATCTTATAGCTAAAGGTAAAGCGTACTGTCTACTGGAAACTGGCAACGAGAGAGATAATTTATATTTACCATTTACTCGACTGCTCGAACAGCTTTAGCTAGCGGTCCCAGGAAGGACGACGGAGTTTGTGGCCGCATATTGTCATGAGAATCGGAAGCCATTCGTGAGATGTCATGTCTCTTCCAAGTGTCGTGCCGTAGGGGCTCCATATTAGGAGGTAACTGGTGCGTTCCGCTGGAGTTCCCAGAGTCCTGCTATTAGGGCCGAGGAAACCCACCAAGGGCTTTTAGTTAGGTAAAGGTCTCACATAACCCAGGGTACCAGATGCCATTAGCAGGTCCCCCCCCCCCCTCAGGCATAAAAAGGTACGTTATGTTGCTAGTAGAAACAAAAGAAAACCAATTATCTATATTGGGTTAAAAAATATTTATTTAAGAATATATTTATGAACATATATACAACGTAGTTTTTTGATACGTTTACCATAACAGGCTTATTCGTACTTTACAATGAGATAGTAAATCCCAAAATGTATATTTATTTATCTTACGCCTCTCGCTTCTCCATCCATGTGAAGCAAGTGCCTCACAAGGCAAAAAAGTATAGCGCAGTTTATTTAAAATTTAACTACCGTTCCATTCCATTCTCCTAATGAAGTAGCCGGATTACGTGTAGAATATAAATTAATATCTCATGTAATAGCTCCGTCCTGCGAGATTAATATTGTATCAGGGAAACCTTTTACATGGCCTGTCTTGTTTACATCAAGCAACAAACTCGAGCTAATACTGGAGTTGTTAAATACTTTCCTTTAATTGGCAGCCAGTACTTGCGCGAGCGCTTGTTTTTGTTTTATTTACATTCACAACTTAGACTGTACATTACATTAGATCAATTCTTATTTCTAAATCATATTGAGTCTCTCATTTCATGGCATTAATTTGATTTTTAAATTCATTTTATAATTACATATTAAGGATAAAACCTCAACAATATAGAAAAAGTATCAGACAAGACAGCTTCAAAATTTGACTGATCAGAAGCTTTAATCTCTAAACTTTTTACTCTGTATGTATAATTTTTCATACCACCATCGTATTAGAAAAAAACTTGATCATTATTTTAACATTTCTCGGGTGAAAGCAATGATTTATTGAATGTAACAAATTGCGTAAAATTATTTCAGTCTGAACTACTCCGTTAAACTACACCCATTACACTAAAATTACACTACACTAAAATTTACACCAGACAGCAGTTATATATTCGGCATAAGTTTCT
>DVOY01000551.1:0-11158 GCA_018237585.1 Apyrrothrix maculosa | reverse complement strand
GGATGTGAACTTCTAATAATCCGCATCCGCATCTGCATCCGCGGATGTCTAAATTTTTGCATCCGCAACAACCCTATGCCAAACCTATCCTTACAAACCTGACTTGCTCATTCACATTCAAATACGTGTCGGCGCCAGCGATAGATAAGCGGTAGCATCGCCGTCATCTTGATTAGGTGGTGAGGGTTCATTTCATAGAGAGTAAAAATGCTTGTATAACAATAACGTTCACCTCACTTTATTAATTTCTGTTAAATCACAATTAACAGTTACGACTATATTAAATTAGGAACTCAGGTAAACCGACAGTTTCGCTTTGGAGATGTGACCCCGTTCGCGTCTCGGAGTAAAGTGCTACTGTACCCATCTCACAATTTTCAAAACGACTCTGTCCGCATGGCGCCCCTTGTTCGTAAACAAGTGACGTCACGGCGTTCACCTGTACCTCGGTACTAAGATACTTTAAGTAACTTTAGGTAACTTTAGGTAACTTTAAGTAACTTTAAGTAACTTTAAGCAACTTTAAGCAACTTTACCTCCTTTAAGCAACTTTAAGCAACTTATTAAACAATGATATCGTTATCCACGACATACAAGTAAAATATTCAGTATTATGAAATATTTGTGCCCGCTGTATGGCAATAGACTCATCACCTCTTTCATATTGGGACGTAAACGTAACTGGTGAAACGTGGGAGTGTACTACACTCCTCTGCCTACCTCTTCGGGGATGACAGGCGTGATATTATGTTTATTATGAAGTATGATAATAGAATATGAGTATATATGTTAAACATTATAAACGTTTTTTAATGTTACAAATTTCGCTCTCACCCTGGGTTCACTCAGAATTCCTCTTGGCATTAAGTTAACCTTGTGTTCAATCTAGTTGTACGGAGAACCATGAAGAATAAATAAAAAATGATGGTAAAATAGGGTCCATTTATTATTTATAATATATGAAGACATTTTATTTAGATAGCTACTTATATAACAAAAATATAACTATACATTTATACGTATATCTGTAGGTCATCGGCCGTCTGGATATAATAGTTCACGCTAATCATAGTATGGGATAATTTGGCCGTGTGTAGACATGGCCCTCATACATTCAAACATCTATAAAAAAAACGTAACATTACACCTGTAATCCCCGAAGAGGTAGGTACAAGAGTGTAGTACACTCATAATTTATAATTATAATTACCTTCAAAGTAATAAAATGACTTGATCCATATGCTTACTAGAAACGTATACAGTAAAAACTGGGAAAACGTACAAAAGATGACTATCTACATTCGTTATAACTATCACAATTACATCTTGATGGTTGCTCAACAAATTTTTTCTTCACGAAGCCTACGCATGTATATACTCGTAGCAGAACCACTAAACATCATGGTCACGGCAGAATTTGTGTCGAAAAAGAATAGGATGTTATTGGTTCAAAGTTTTAAATATACACTTATATTTAAATATTTACGTCTACACACAGCAAATGTAAGGCTGTGGGGTAGGTAGACAAAACTTCCGATAAATATAAATTAATTGTATCTAACCAGAGCCTTTTAAGGAATTATCTCACTGTGGCTTAAAAATATAGACCGACACGATAATATTTTTATAGTTACATCGTTAATCTAGTACTTCTTTCAGAATAAAAACGGGCAAAGATAAATGCGGTTTGCTAGAGTACTAACGTCTTAGACAACAATATGGAGCTCTCTAAGATATTTAAGAGCCTGTCATCCCCAAGAGTTAGGTAGGAGGGTGTAATACACTCCCACGTTTCAACAGTTACATTTACGTCCCAATATGGAATAGGTATTGAGTCTATTACCATACACCGAGCACAAATCGATACTCCGAGCCACCACCAGAAATTCTAATTTCGAAAAATCCAATAGTACCGGGATTTGAACCCAGGACCTTTCATCAGCAGTCACGCTTCCAACCAACACGATCAACGAGGCAGTCAAAGATATTTAGTCCAAGTCTAAGATATTTCGACTTGCCAAAAAATTTCCTGTACCAAATTACGTAACTGATCCATTCACTCCTATTATTAGCACATGCCACTACTGGGCCACAGACGTCCACACAGACTAAAATATTGATATTAACCGAATATCATATTGCTCCAGTTCGGAAAAAAAGTACGGCGATGAAAAAGGCCATTAATATATCAATCCATTGACCAGACAAAAACCTAGCAGTAACATAGTAAACGAGCGTTGGACGAAAGCGCACACACCGGAAGTCCATTATCAGGCGGGCGTTCATCTCGGCGTGGCGCAGGCGAGACACGTACACAGTTGTAACAGCTAGGTAATGCGCAGACACGTAGCTTGTTAGAGAAAACAGTGGGACACAGCTGACTATTTATAAGATGTCGTTTAAATACAACGTCCATACGACGTACCTTTTATATCTTTTATCGTTCTGGCCAACGGGCCAGTGAAAAATTTTACTGCTCCGGTGGTCGTTTTGGTTGCAAACGCGACTGCCGATCGAGAGGTCCTGGTTTCAAATCACGGGTCGAGTACTATTGGATTTTTCTAAAATTAGAATTTCTAGTAGTGGCTTGGAGTCTGGATTTATGGCCGGTGTATGCCAATAGACTCACCACCTATTCCATAATGGGACGTTAACGTATCTGGTGAAACATAGGAGTATGCTATACTTCTCTGCCTACCTTTTCGGGGATTACATTACCTTAACGTATATTAGATATTATATAACTTCAACACGACGCATAAACTAATTTGATAACTACGCTAACTTCAATTAATGTTCAAGTAAGAATGACTGGAACTTGCTACGAAAATTTGTACAATAAAACTTAAGCAATGGTCGCGTGTAAGTGTGGTATTTAGTAAACACTATACCCACGCAGCACTTGACCACGCTAAGAACATTGTAAGAGCAGACTTGCCATATTTGTCGCACAAACTCGAAAGGCCGCTATCTAACGGAGTTAGGAACTTGTGAAGAGATTGAGCACTCTATTAGAATTCATTTCATTGCTCAGTTATATACGAGTAGCTGTTCAAGATACACATTAATTAAAAATGAGATCATTAAGATATTGATTTATAAGCATGTGTCCTGACATGCAAGGGTAGCGATGATTGGCACTCGGTGCTCACTGACTACACCGCAATGGAACTGGCGTGAGGATATAATAATCGTAACGCCTCACAAGAGATATAAATTTAAAAGATGATTATTAAGAGGTTGATGAATGCAGACGAAGCACGTAATTTCTATAAGAGGTTCTCACGCGATGCTCTGGTAATGGACACCAAGGACCTGGCGTGATTAATAATTATTATTATAAAGTTAATTGATTATACGATAATAATTGTATATTACGTTTTTAATTATATATTATAAACTTGACATACAATAATGTCCACGACGCCTATAATGCGTGCCAAGGCACCATGGAAGCCTTTCGTGTGGCAATATGAGAACAGTAGCCGATAGTAAAAATTATGAAAACAGTAGCTGATAGTAAAAATTATAAAAACAATCCAATGCCTCGAAAAAATAAGCGCTCAGACACATCACAAATAATATTCATAATGAACTCGCTGTTAACGTAAATTGCCGCGCTTTTTATGCTAATTACAACGGAAATATAATTCTCTTACCATCATATAATTATATCCTAGTGCCATGTCCATCAAATTCAATACTAGCGGTACTGAATAAATTACAAAAGAAAACACATATCACTGAGTTCAATGAGACCAACGAACCTGGGTTCGATCCCCGGTTCGGAGCAAATTATAATTGACTGTTCTAGAATTGAAATTCCCAGTAGAACCGAGTTTGGATTTCTGCCCGCTGTATGGCAATAGGCCCACCCCCTAATACGTATAAGGGGCGCAAAACAACTGGAAAATCCCGAGAGTATACTACGCACATTTGCCTATCCGTTCGGTGAAATACACGCGTGTTGTTACGTTACCTGCAGCTGGACTACCATCGTTCGACATTGCCGCACGAACCCAAACACGTATAATTAGCATATGCAGTGTTTACACGCACGCAGCCCGTGACCCGACACCGGCCAGTCACGGGTGAGTGACGTGACCGCTGACGCGAGCCGCTTCCTATGTCACGACACTGAACCCACCTACGCCGTGTTTATGTTAAATAACTACTGATATTAAACAGTTACGTTATTCGTTATTACGGCTGCGTTAATTGGCAATATTTACGTAACATCACGCCTGTAATCGACGAAGAGGTAGGCAGAGGAGTGTAGTACACTCCCACGTTTCACCAGTTACGTTTACGTTTACGTTTACATGTATACACGTTTCCTATATTTCTGAACATGTATAAAAGTTTTTTAAGCTGTCTCTCTCGTGTCTACAGATTCAGGTGTGAAAATAATCCATAGATATCGTATATCTCATTAAGAATTCTAATAAACTATCGATCACTTTTGCATACCAAGTTATTATACAGACTTATTGTATTTTGTGTATTTGTATTAATGTTTTCCCGCCGATACCTCAGTGTTTTGTTGGTAATATAGCATTTAAGACTAACTTCAGTATAGATTTTAAATATTTTATTTGAGTACCATTAATCTAAAATGGTACGTAGAAAAGAAAGATAGAACGATAGGGTCAGATCTGTAAGGACGTTATTCTCTACCCACCCCGTAGAAGGCCTGGCGCAATAATATAATAAAAATAATAAAATAAATGTTCATCGTAGGGCAAGTATTTAAGTAAAAACAATTGTTAAAGAAGCGGGTAGACAAAAACAATTCATAGAATTACTGAATACTGTTTTATAGTTAAATAATAGCTTAATAGCAATAGCTTGGGATATCTCCACACACGACCATTTTATCGCAAAGTAAGCATCAAGAGAGCTTGTGTTATGGTAACCAGACGGCTGATAAACTACACACATACCAATAAATATATGATTATACAGACATTTTTACACCCTGAGACCCTGTTACATAACATTTCATACACCTAGACACAGAACAAATACTTGTGCTTATCACACAAACATTCATTCTGGGTGGGAATGGAACCCACGACCCCTGACGCAACAGTCAGGTTCACTAACCACGCACCAACGGGCCAGTGTCGTAATATTTCCAATATCGACGCAACGATATGATTGGCAACCCGCCTGAGCGTTGTTGCCATGTTAGCATATTTCAAAACTAGCTACGAGTACGATTACGGAAAAAAATACATTTCCACATATTTTACACGCGCAATCGATGGACGAGGATGGCTATTTCCCGCATCGTCAGGCGTCGAGGATGGGTGCTTCCCGCATGGCTAAGCGGGCAGGAAGTAGGATTGGTCGGACTAGTGATGTACCGTTTGACAGCAGCAAACGTTTTTATGACCCCATCGCTAAAAAAGATCGTTTTAACAGCTGACAGGCATCGACAATAACAACACATTTGAATAGTTCACAAATAAAATAATTTTTACTTTATATAATAGGCCAAGACTCACCTATCTTATAGAAGAAGCTCAGCAGGTGTGTAAGGATAGAGATATTTGGCACTCGATGCTCTCTGCCTACCCCGTCAGGGACCTGGCGTGAATATATGTATTTATGTATACGTAATATTAAAGTTACGCTTATGTGCCATATTAATGCGATTTTGTTGATGAGACTTTTTATGTTTGAATGATAATGTACGACTGAATTATTGTCGCGTTATAATTGTACTTACGGATTGTTTAATCCAGTGTTTGCTAAGGCGTGCAAAGTCTGCCAACCCGCACTCTAGCGTGGCAGACTGCGGCCTTAACCCTCTCATTCTAAGAGCAGACCCGTGTTCTAACAGTAGAACGACAAAGAGTCGGCAAAAAAGTATTTTAATCGACATTATTATTGTTAATATTTGTTAATTTATCAAGACAAATCTCGAACTCCACTTTGTGAGAGCCTGATGCATGATGTAGGTAAAAGAAAAGCTGTATTTCAAGTCATCAATGCCCTCCCACAGAAACATTAAAATTCACGGTATCGTAATAGTTGAAGTGTCAAGTATTTTTAATGACGTGCACAAGAATTAATGATTACGAATGTTTGAACTGACATGTGAAAGCGTTTGTCAATTGTGAAACAATTAGCGCCAGATATCAATATCGAAATTAAATTAAAATTTAAATACGAAAGAGTGGAATGGAAAGGGGAAAATGTTCGACATGTATAAAATAAGTAACTTGAGTTTAGTTTTTTATACTTTAGTAACTTTAGTAACGTTTACTGTTCGAGGATGCCACTTACGCATTGAGCCCCCCCTATATTATGTGCACTCATTGATGTACAATACCTAACGTCGCGGCTGTAATCCCCGAAGAAGTAGGCAGAAGAGCGTAATACACTCCCACGTTTCACCAGTCACGTTTACGTCCCTTTATGGAATAGGTGGTGAGATTATTGCCATGCAATCCGAATCGCCACTAAAAGTACTATTGTTGTACTACTAAAATTTGTTGACTCGCCTCGTTAGCCGTGTCGGTTGCATGCGCCACTGCATATCGAGAGGTCCTGAGTTCAAATCCCGGGTGGAGTACTATTAGATTTTTCTAAAATCAGAATTTGTAGTAGTGGCTCGGAGTCTGGAATAGTGCCCGGTGTACGGCAATAGACTCACCACCTATTCCATATTAGGACATTAACGTAACTGGTGAAACGCGGAAGTTACTACACTCCTCTGCCTACCTCTTCGGGGATTACAGGCGTGATGTTACGTTTACTACTATTTGTTGATGTACAATAAGGAATAAATAAATATTTATTATTTATTAACCCCGTAAGGGACCCGGCGTGAAGATATGTATGTATGTAAATATTTTATATACGTATATATAGATTTAAGACAACAAAAGCCAGTAAGATTATGTAAGTTTACGTAAGTATAAAATGAATGTCCTGTGTTGAATATTTACTTGTTAAATAATCTACTTTCTGATTTCGGACCAGATATATCACAAAGCTTTCTAAGTTACATGTGTTTCCCGATCGGGGTTTCATCTTGAATATTGATTCAACGGTGAAAACAAAGAGTGTTTAACACATCATTGCAAACGGAGAAAGTCCAAAGCGCTTTCTGAACGAGGTGTTAATGTAAAAAGCTTTTAATATCATATTTGCATGTAAATAATATATTACATAATTTATCAAAATGCTTCAATTTTGGTTTTACACAGTTTTCAGTATTTTGTTAACTTTTTAAATTCCATCTTAATCTATGCTAATCTGTTAATCATTTTCCATATACTGATAAGGTATTAAAATTTAAACCCAACATTTTAGCCTATACGCAATTTCGGTCTAAGAAATCCTTCTCATTTCAAGAAGAGATTTGCCAGTCGAACCATAAAAGGACTGATGACGATGAGCCATACATATCTAGAAAAGACTTACTCAGTCAATCAACGAAGCGTAACATCACGCCTGTAATCCCGAAAGAGGTAGGCAGAGGAGTGAGGTACATTATCACGTTTCACGAAATACGATTATGTCCCAACACGGCGTAGGTGGTCAGCGTATAAATTACTCACTAAATACACTGCTTTACGCACGAAGTCAGATAATACACCCATACACAAGCTCAGTACGCTGTAATTTCTTCCCAACAATGGTGCGTTAAGTAAAAGTTGTTATCGGGCACACACGTTTTTCACTTCGCGCCAACACTTAACAGAAAGTATTAGCACGTTCACTGCTCGTGTGTTTGTGGATTATCGTCAACAAATAGTCGGGTTTGGAAACCACTGAAACCCGCTGTGGAATAGGGGGTGAGCCTATGCCATACACCGGGCACAAATCCACACTCCGAGCCACTACTAGGGGTTCCAAGTTAAAATTATAATCAACAATATGTAGCTAATAAATGTGACGATATTCACAATAATGGTTCACTTGCACTGTTAAAATTGCATGTTAACTGTATGATGCAATTTCGATATAACTCGTGTACAAATATCTTTATATTTATTGCAAATAAAGCTAAGTATTTAATGATATATTAAATGTTATATAGCCGTAAAACAAGTAATGATTGTAAAACCCTGCTTAGATTTTCTCGAGCAAACATAGTGTTTATGTTGGCCGTCACTCAATTTGTTCCTTCAGACGTTATAATCATAATGTCATGCCATTTCAATCGTTTACTTATTGAAATCTCACACTTGACAAAGTTAGCCTGTTTAGCAGCTAGCAAATGCAATTTATAGCAAAAAAACTAGTGTCGAACATCAAGTCAGATCAAATATCGTATCCTATGCACGGCAGACCATAATAATTGCACATTGATGGATACTTGAATTTGCTTCGATTTAATAAACCATTTATTCCCCCGACCTTGCCGAAAGTTAACGGAACCTTCTAATACATCAGCCATTACTATGAGAGAAGGAACATAATGTTCATACGTAGAAAGTTCATCGAAGACAACCTATTTACGAAACGCGGCTACGCATGTTGCATGCTATCGGATTTCAAATTACGCACGGAAGGTTCGTGGTGAAGTAAGGCCGATTGTCACAATATAAATCATTTTAATTAAATTGCTCGCTAGCTGTAGCCGGAGACACTTACTTTAAATGTGCCTTCGATTTATTTAATCGTGCTATTTTAAATATTGGCAAAGAAATACGGGCAAGCACGTTTGAATAAAATGGGGGTAATTGGAGAACTGAGTCATTATCGCGACTTGGGAGAGACCTGTGTATATACTCGTATGTCCAACAATAGAGTAATTTTGACTGATGAAGATAATTTTTTTTTGTGCCGCAATACAAATATTACTTCAAAGCCGATCTGCGCCGAATAATACCGGCCTGTACAAAGTTTAAATGCTTTTATTGAAGAAAAAAATTGTGACTGACACTTTAATCCAAACTGAGGAAACGTTTAGGAAATTTGTCACGTTAATTCAATAGAAACAATTTTGGTCGTAGGTTCAAATGTGATATGTATATTATAGATAACTTTCCTTAATTATACATATTTAAACTGTACAGAATAGGGCTCAGAACCAAAAAGATACTACGCCTAGGAGAGAAATTAATAGACGAATTGAATCCAGTCCAAGTGTTTTTGATGAATACGAATTATTAATGTATACGAATGGTATAAAAAATACACAGATATTCTAAAATTTTGTAACAGTATAAAAACTGCAATTACATGACAAAATTGCTCGGTCTTGAAACCATATATACATACTCCCATTCGCTAGACAAGCACTCGTTTACCCGCCAAAAGCGTGACGCGGCGAGAATGGCTTGTGTCAACAGAGCATCGACTAAATAATGACGCGACGCCTGATAACATGTATTCTTTTACATGTCTCAGCCATAAATGTGACACATATAAGCATATTTGTGACATTCAAGTGAGGATTACTGCTGTAATTTGCGTATGGCGCCCTGAATTGTATAATTATTTGAATCCGTGAACTGTATCTGAATCCTGAATTGCGCAGCAGAATCAATTAGTTTCGTAGCTTGAAAGGAATATTCATAATACATCAAGATCATTACTAATTAGATGAATCTATTATTTAATTTTGTTTATGATTATCATTAATATTATGATTTTTTTCTTTACTGATGTCGTTAACACAATATGCTGTTTTGTTACTATTTTGTTATAATAAAAATTAGTATAATTATTATGTTTGTTTTTCATTATAACATTCTTATTATAACATATTATTTTACTGTTATCGTATTGTTAACGCAACAAGCGGATACCTTCCGATTTAATTAACAATACAATTAATGAATAAAAAAAATTCGGTGTAAATAAGTCATACATCATCTACCGAATAGGCCTCCCCTAATGAGCGCCATTATGCACATTCATAGTGGGTTTTTACCCCTTATCCCCTCGCTGAACATCCGGGTTTGTATCAATATGAAAATGGGACTTCATAATAAAATTCTTTTATTAGAAATAGCTAAATTTATCACGTTTTATGTATGCAGTAATGAGGTACGAAGCAAAAACTTAATATTTTGTATATAGGAACGCCAATACAGTCAATCTTGTGAAGTCACAGACTCGTTAATCTTTTAACAATGTCACTGTATATGTGTGTAGAGATAGCCAACAACGATGTATGCGATTATGGACAGTGTGACGTTGGTGTACAGGTGAAATTGGCGTAAAATTTCATCGCATTACACCCAAGTACAATCTGGAACTTGTAGTAAAATTGAATATGACATTATCACGGTAAAAACCGCTATTATGGCTTGTAAAAGCAGAAATTTTATTTCGCTCATACTTTTACACGTGTAAATTACATGTCGTTAGTAGCCTCACGGTTTTAAATTAAAATACTACTAGGAATCCTGTTGAAACATTTTGTAATGTATGAAATAATGAGATTCAATTTCAGTACTACGAGTAATACTATTTAAGATTGGATTTCGATGGTTTAGACGGTAAAAACTCATCGTAAGGGATCTATGAGTCTTTATATTTTAAAAAGTTAATCTTTAACAATTGCATTAACAATTCGGTTTGTTTCTTTTGTCTCATTTTATCGGTCATTGTTAAAACCTAAATCAATTTTCATCCTTAATACCATCATTGTCACCAAACAATTTTTTTTGCTGTCCCACTGTTGGACACGGGTCTTCTTTCATAATAACGGCGAAAATTTCATCACGCTGGTGCAAGTTGAAAGTTTAAATTTCCTTTACGTCCGTCATATAACACTCCTCTGTCTACCTCTTTGGGGATTACAGGCGTGATGTTAAGATTTTTTTTATATAACATGATTAAACTCAAACTCTTTCTATACAGTGTAAAGCCAATGATCGAGTATTGATTGTACGGGAGTTACGGCTTCATCATAAGGCTTCATCATGAACAACACGGGCACTACTGAATCATGCGTTACTAAAAGTTACTGCGAACGTAGCAATAAATAAAACGTAACGCGTAACATCACGCGCCATCTCCCCGAAGAGGTATGCAGAGGAGTGTGGTATAACTCCATTATTCACCAGAAGTTATAGAACCCATGATAGAAAGACTTCGGGAACCTTACCTTTGCCAAGCTTAGTTAAGCTATAATTGGTCACAAATCCAGACTTCGAGCTCCTACCAGGGATGTCTAGACAAAAAA
>DVOY01000550.1:0-11166 GCA_018237585.1 Apyrrothrix maculosa | reverse complement strand
TCTCATGTGCCCGGTGTATGGCAATAGACTCATCACCTATTCCATATTGGGACGTAAACGTAACTGGTGAAACGTGGTAGTGTACTACACTCCTCTGCCTACCTTTTCGGGGATTACAGGCGTGATGTTACGTACGTTAAATGAATTTTGAATGTTCCAATTGTACTCGTATCACGATAGGCTACCTGGTTAAAGTTGAATTCTATAAACCGTAAAGAGAGGTTCAAATCACCTGCGATGTATACTTTACGTATATGTGAATCCTTATATGTATATATCTAGCCTTGTGTATGAGACGATTTCTTGAGTATCCCTTGTATGTACATATAAACCTGCCAATATATTCTCTCTTTGAATATTAAACATTTATGGTTTCAAGCAGCTCTTAACGAGAATATCTAAATCCACTTACGTGACGACAGATTTTAAGCGAAGCCCTTTGTTGTATCTTGACAAGATCAAGTCGATTTTCATTAAGACTATAAAATGTAATTCAGATCAAAGGGTACTTACTTGACTTACTTCGATGTTACAAAATGCCAATAAAGCGTTTCATAGCTATTATAAAATAAATCAATTCATTAGATTCATTCACATACAAGATTTATATCTCTACTCCTCTCCCGTTACACAAGGAGAGTATTAGAACATTTCATGTGCAAAAGTATGTAACCATTCACAGTATTTTCATTGAAATCAAATAGAACTGAACTACGGTATTTTCGAAGATTAACAGGCAATTCTTCTGTTGCTTCTGAGTACGGATTTCTTTTTTCTTCTTTAAACAAACTGATTTGGGGCAAGTCACATCAAATGTTATATTTTTCACAGAGTTATTGAATATTTTTTACCTCCAACTGTTTTGTACTTGAGTTTATAAACATAACTTTCGTGTAATTGTTTGTAGACATGTCTTTGTGTAATATCTATAAGTTGATGTTTTATTCCTTAGGAAAGTAAAAGGATCTTAGGGCACGAAAAATAATACTGTGTTTCGGTTATTTATTTTAGCTTTCTACTTTCTCATATTAAAATTACGTTCTCTCTACGATTTATTTGTAGTTACAAAGGTAAATTTGTGAAGGTATGGGTGCTGTAGAAAACAAGAATTTGCCTTTTTCAATTTAACACACATGTGTATGAGTGTGTGTGTGTAGTAACATGAGTAGTAAAAACATAAAGACAAGTTCTCAAACAGCCAGTTATGAGCTGATAACTTATCAATCAGTTGTTTACCCGACTGGAAATCCAACCACAAATTCTCTGCGCCAATTGTAGTATCAAATCAGTAGACGTAAACTACTTTCTTACTTACTTTTCTTACGTACTTACTTTAATTACTTAAATTTCTTCGCCACATTAAACACTATTTTCTGAACCAGTAAATGAAGACGTATATAAGCAGCGACAAGATTCTCTATCTAAAATGATTTGTCAATTGAAGCCACAGCGGATGCGATAAATTATATTTTTGGATAGGTGGTCTAGTGGTGCCTCGTTGGTCGTGTTGGTTGCAACCGCGACTGCCAATGGAGAGGTCCTGAGTTCAAATTCCGAGTTGAGTACTATTGGATTTTTCTAAAATTAGAATTTCTCGTAGTGGCTCGAAATCTGGATTTGTGCACGCGGTATGGCAATATGCTCACCACCTATTCCATAATGGGACGTAAAAGTGACTGATGAAACGTGGGAGTGTACTACTTTCTTCTGCCAGGATCTTCGGAGATTGCAAACTTGATGTTACGTTTCGTCTAGTGGTAAAAGTTCAGTACAGCACTTTGTTAATTATATTTAATTATTATCGGAGGCGTTTTGGGCTAAATATAATACCAATGGACCCTTTGATTCTAGAGTATGCACCAGCCGTGCACTGCAGGTAAACGTAATTTAGCCAGTAAAACACTTTGGTCTGAAAGTGATATTAAACGGACATTACGGGCTGTTGTTACTGCGTAACAGTAGTTAAATTGTGTTAGTTACCTTTCGGCGGTTTGTTAACTAGTTAGCTGGTACGATAATAGCAGCCCGTTTTAAAAGTAAACCACAATTAAAGTGGGTGTTAGCGTTGTGTTATCGAGTTCAGCTACAAGTTTGGGCTTCTGAACGTCCTAATACTTGAAGGCGCTCGTTCCATTCATGTCTGCCTCCTAACAGAAAAGCAGTTCTGATAGCGAGGAATTTCGACTTGTCAATTAATTTACACTGCATCGATCTCGGACCTTCATTTTGTCTGCAGTAAAGTTTGAGGAGTAAATTCGTTCTGAATTTAATTTAACGTTCCCAGGTATCGTTTAGTATCAGTTCGTCTGCCGTGTGCTTGCTATGAAAGAGAGTTGCCATACTGCCTGTAAGTACAATCGCAATTTTCCGGCCCATCCATCGTGAAAATTTGCTCGGCACAGGATCCGTAAAGCTAATTTTACGGCAACGTATTCCACTTTGGGTCGATAATATGAAATTAAGTTTATGTATATACAGCAATTATATCGGGATATAATGAAACCCCAGTAAATTAAACGTAACGTAACATTACGACACTAATCCCCGAAGAGGCAGGCAGAGTACACTCCCACGTTTCACCAGTTCCGTTTACGTTCCACTATGGATTGGGTGGAGAGCCAATTGCCACACATACGGCACAAATCCATACTCCGTGCTAGTATTAGAAATTTCAAATTAGGAACCTCTATAATGCTTTGTCCCACCCGGGGATCACACCCAAGACTTCTTGATAAGCAGTTTCGCTTGCAACCACCAGTTAATAGTTAATAAAGTTAATATGGTAAATTTTGAATTTCAGTTTCAAATTACACGGTGAGTTGCTCTCGCTATGTTATCATTAAATTACATTTGTTAAACTTCGTCAGAGGTTATAGGGGCTGCTCGAATAGTTTTCCGACATACGGGTCAGATCAAACCGTTTTCGAACAGCGAAGTGAGTTCAAGTATAATTATCACCATCCCTCTTTTGTGAGGCATATTAAAAACTTTTAATAATTTATAATGATGAGACTGTTTGGGAATCAGAACACCAATGTTTTCATTGTGAATAAATCATCAATATCCAACTTAAAGTATATTTCATGAACACGACTCAATCGCGCTATCACGTTTGAACGGATGAATGATTTTTTTATCAGAAGCCTGAATAAATATAAGCCTAGCTTTTATTATTATTTATTAATTATTATTATTCAAATTATGTCTAACTTTCTAGGAGTCCTAATTCGAAAGAGATAGAGTAACGCCATAGATTAAAGTATTGTCAGTGAAAGTTTTAATAATAATTAATTAAATAAAAAGAAACTGGTATTAAATGATCCAATTCAGTTTTTAAGAATAACAGCTGTGTTTTACATATAGTATGACCGTGCTTATCAGGATATTACCGCTAACTAATGAGCTTGGATATTAATACCTCAGGGTCGCACTATTGGTTTAATACGAATTGGTTTGGAGCAAACCGAAAATTTCATTCCCTTCCTGCACGCAACTTGAGTAAAAAAAGGTATTAACATTCGTAAACAATACAATATCTTATATTTTCTGCTTCCCAAGCATCATGTCCATCTTTCCAATATTGCTAACATCAGAACAAATATCAATCTCACGGAGAAAATGTTTTTGCAACAACTCCCCCGTTTTTCCACGGAAATTATATTTCGGAGGATGATTTTTCAACTAATAACTATTTATAGTTCACTGAACATAGTTCCGTATTATGATGATTACTTGAACATTCGATTATCAGTTGGATTTGCATCCGAATCAGAATATACCTTGAATATAATAGACTATATTTTATAATAACTAGACAATATTATTATTTTTCTGCCATGTGTTCCATATTGGCATACATTTTCCAAGGAATTCCAAGGATACCAATTCCTATACCAAAAGGATTTCAATTCTTAAAATATTCTAAAGAGTTATTATGTATACTTTTTAATACATATGTGTATTGAAGTTCAGTGAACGTTACAACCCCATAGACTTGTTCTGAGTCTGGGCATTTGGGTACTTGAGTTTGTGTACACAGACCCTATGACACGCAAAATCCCAACGGATTCATGTAATTGTCAAGCGTTTCAACTTCATTACAATAAAAATATAGTGTCCATTGTTAAGCTGTGAATACACTGGTACCTAATGTCAACGTCATAACTGTGTAGATCATAAAATTTGAATTTATTCATTTGTTGGTCACCGGCCAGCGATGTACTGAATCCCATGTAAAAATTGAGCTTGTCCGCTGTTTTTATGGTGATATTTTTTGTAATTCGTTTTTCCCCATTGGAAACCGCAGATCTTCTTGGCATTTCGATCATAATCATGCTAATAGAACAAAAAATAAAATCTTATTAAAGCAATCTTATAGTAATTACATGGTATTTCAATGTAATAAGATTATATTATGAATATTTATTGCCTATGAAATTAAGCAGTTCCATAATAAATATAGACTTGAATAATATGCCAAATATCATCCTTTGTAATTAATATAAGCTGAATTTAATCCTTTAATGTAGCTGTTGAAAGGAGCCAACAGGTCTGTTGGGCACATTACGCGGTCCATTCCGATACTTATCTTTCCTTTAGCCTCGACAACGAAGGCAGTGAGTCAACCGTATCTTTAACAATCCATTAAAAGCGACGTGATGGAGCTTGAAAATCTTAATTAATATTAATTTATTTATATATATATTTGGTAGTCTCTTTGTATAGAAAGAAACAAAGCGTAATACTTATACTTCATTAGAGGCTTTAAATACATAGAAATAAAACGTAACATCACGTTTGTAATCCCCGAAGAGGTAGGCAGAGGAGTGTAGTACACTCCCACGTTTCATCAGTTACGTTTACGTCCCAATATGGAATTGGTGGTGAGTCTATGGACGTACACCGGGCACAAATCCAGACTCCGAGACACTACTAGAAATTTTTACAAAGTTAGAAAATCCAATTGTACCTGACCCGGGATTTGAATGCAGGACCTCGCGGTCGGCAGTCGCGCTTGCAGCCAACAATGCCAACGAGGCATTCAAATGTGTTACAATCTTAAATTTCATTGTAGTCAAATCTTTTAAAGCAATTTGTTAGCGTTAAGCGTTTCAGGACAATGGTACCTATTAACTATTAGGCGGATACTTTATTATTGGCGAAACTGATAAAACAAGCCATGTGTACCAAGGGAATACAATTTTCTGGCGTTGCAGGTTTTTGCTAGAATACGTCAGTGGCTATCAAAGGCTTGACGGCACACGGTTCTCTTGAACTCTATGGTGATTCCAAATAATGTCAACCATTGACACGAATCATACGACGAAGGTACCAACAAATATAGGCGCGAGCCCAACTGTTGATATTACAATAAAATCGCACAGTTTTACGATATCGATATTGCGTTACGATTTATTCGTCGATAAATCAAATCGCCGGAGAATAAAGATTTACGACGAGCGGCGTCAAATCGTCCTGCCATTTGTACGAACGACTCGACTTGATTATCTTCTAACAAACACTTTTATGTATCCAACGTTACTTTTGTAATATTTGAACTTCGTGCCAAAACGATACTTGTATGTTGTTGCTTGGTGGTAGGTAGAATTACACACCCAAGACAGTTCTTTAATGGTCACATGATATTTTCTAGTTTTCTACGTTACCTTATAAAAACTATTTAATATATCTTTTGTATAAATAATGAATGATACAAAAATGTCTACCACAATACATTGGTGATAGTTTAGTAAATTAAAGACTAGTTTTCGATTCCGGCGGTCTTAGTTTCAAATCTCTGCCCACTCGGCTATACGAAAATGCTGTGCGTTGTTCAGTTCAAATATCAGTCGCTACAACACTGCAAGAATACATCGTGAGGAAACTTAGAAACATTAGAGTTCTCAATATTATTCTCTGTGGTCTGTGAAGCCTCTTAATTCACATGAGCTGAGCATGGAAGACTATTTCCAGGCCTGCTGAACAATAAAAGGGCTGACAAAAGTGACGAAATAGATAAAAACATCAAGGATTTTATTCATTCAACGATCTTTATACCCTTATTATGAGATTCCTTTGTCAGTTAACTTTAAATCAGGGCAGATATGAACATGTTTATGTACATACTGTGTAGCTTTAAACCGTTTTACTATACACACAAGTAACCCAACTCGATTTGCATAGAGTAATTATATTATCTTCGATATTTGCAAAATCTGTTGAATATTTATTCCCTTTGAAAACTAGGTTCATTGTTCTCACTTAATAAGAGAACAATTGCTATCAGCTTTTCAGTCATCTCCAACAAAAAGGGTTCTAAAAAAGTTATGATAAATTTTTATATTAAAGTCCTAAAATAATTCAGAGCATCATCCATCATATTGGTTTGATCTGACATTTTGCTATTGCAATGTATATAGATTTAAATGGTTTTTGTTGATATATTTTTATGAAATAAAAATGGATAACAAGACAATTCAATAACAACCTATATCAATCGTCTAATAATTTAATGGTTTAAAGTGAAACATATATGTATATGTACATACACACCCACACACGCGGACATAGTCATACATGTACGTATAGTACATACATACAATACTTATACTGTACATACATACTTGTACGTACAGTATTAAGTAAAGAGAACATCTTGTTTCGAAAAATAAAACCTTAATAGGTACGTCAGAGTGTTATCCGTATTGTGTTTTTCTAACTTAAAATTCTTAGTAGTGGCTCAGAGTTTGGATTTTGGCCCTGTGTATGGCAATAGGTTCGCCAGCTATTCCATAGGACGTATAACATAACACGTCAGCCGTGGGAGTAATACACTCCTCTGCCTACTATTTCGGGTAAATAGAGGCGTGATGTTATAACACACACATAAATTATTATGTAAAGAGAACATATGTATTTTGCTTCCGACAACAAAACTTAATAGGCACATTCGAGCATCAACGCCGCAAGAACGATCTATCATCTGACTACTGACATCTTGTTATATCGTGTCTGGCCATGATGGGCCTCGTTAGCGTTGTATTTATGTTATTATTTTATTTCTATAGAATATAAATGGCTTATTGGGATAAAAAGTTATGGGTGTAGAATAAAGCGATTGAAGTGGCTTGCGAAAATACGTACACGACCATTCCGGCCCATATCCTCGTGAACGCATTATACCGATATTTACTATAAAATCATCCTGCATAATTTTAAATGGCGGCGAATTGTTGAAGTGTTGTCCAGCAGTAGTTAACTATTGCCTTAAACCATCTCATAACAGGCGCATGTCCCGCAGTGAAACTGTAAAAGTGTTAATGACGACCATGAAAATAATAACGACAATGAAAATAATGACGATAATGAAAATAATGACGACAATGAAAATAATGATGACAATGAAAATAATGACGACAATGAAAATAATGATGATAATGATGTTGAGTATGTTGTAATTGATTTAAATATTTAGCCGCGACCATAAGTAATAGTAAAATCGTTTATATTTTTAACAGAGGCTTCCCCAATTACTTCTCAAGTACAGCAGTGTGATGAGAATGAAACTCAGATCCTTTGTTGAGATGATAACGACAGGTTGAATGTAGAAAAATAATTAATGTAAGCAAGTAAGAATGTATCAGTTCAACAGAAATACAAATGAGTTTTGAAACAAAACATGCAAGTAAGATATATTGTTCAATGTAGCGTATTAAAAATATGTGTAAGATAACGTTTGATATTTTTCATAACACGATGGAACTTGGCGTTCATTTTTATATAGGCTGATATCTTTACGTGTGATATATTTTAAGAATCTAAGAATGGGGTCGAAATATTTTCGTTGTGAGGCAAAAATTGTGAAATATACACTCCAGTCCACAGTCTGTGTATTTCATATGTATGTTGATTATCTAAGCGAAATTATGATTCCTAACCTTTATTTAAGTCATAAAGCTTTCAGGTGGGTTCCACAGTGGAACCGTAGGTTCAAACACCAAATCGTGGCAACCTAAACCATTACAGTTCCTAAGTTGTTTGTTGTACATTTGGAATATTAATATTTATGTCTCAGAAGTCACGGCCACCTCATCCACAAGAGAGCTTGGTTATGGTAACTAGGCGGCTGATAAACTACAACTATACACTGATATTTTTTACAGTATAGATATTTTTTAATGAAGATATTTTTAAATCCAGTGATAGCCTAGTGGTTTGAAATTCAGTCGCTCATTCCGGGAAGCCGAGTTCAAATACTGGAGCGCACTTCTTTACAAAATGTGCGTATTAATGTTAAATATCACTTGCTACAACGGTGAAGGAAAACGTCGTGAGGAAACCTGCACACCATAGAATTCACAAAAAAAATGTTTTCTAAGGCGTGTGAAGTCTACCAACCCGCACTTGGCCAGCGTGGTAGACTATGGCCTTGACCCTCTCATTCTGAGAGGAGACCCGTGTCCAGCAGTGGAACGATAAAAAGGGTCAGGAAAAACATAATCAAATATGAGAAACAGTACTACCAGAACCAAGTAGGGAATGTGGGTATTTTCAGAAAAGACAAATGTTTGAAATTAATAACGAAACGCTTGTGATGTTATATTAAATTTTATATAGTTATTTTGTCACAATTTATATCGTCGCTTTAGTACATTTACCTGCTGCGCGAAGAGTAATCAAGGGTTTAATTAAACCCGTTGTTTAACGACATCAGACCTTTGAGCAATGATCCTCGGAAAATCAGGTGAAAACAAATTGGACAAACACAGTTATGAAAGGAGGACAGGAGAATACAACATTTGCATGTGTTTTATATTTTGAAGGACATTAAATCATTGGCCTGCTGAACACACAAAAAGATATTTATTGAATTACAGCGTACGCGGTGCGCGAAGTTGTGCTCTGCAATCCTTAGCCCGCGTGTCTGACGTTGGGATTCTGTGCGAAAATCCTCTTTGGGGTGGCCTATGTCCAGCAGTGGGCTAGGACAGGTTGATGATAATGGTGATGTGTTATACTTTTATTCAAAAATGCTTCCATTGTATTGTTTTAATGTTTTGTTTCTTTGTTTTACATACGTCAATAAAAAGATGGGGAGTAGTTGGCAAAACGCAATAGTTATTATATTGTCGGACTTAGGAATATTTTCGAGTCAACCCGACTATCAATAGCAAATCAATCCTAGGGATTGTAAGAACAAATTCAAGACAGACGATCTGTCTACCCGTTCTTTCGAAAGATCACAAGGGACCGGCAAAAAATTTATTATCATAAAATCTTTATGTGAACTTTCTTGCTTTCGTCTTGACATAAAAATAGTGGAGACTTCATTATTATTAACTTCATAACGCATTTGCTAGTTCAACACCATCCTAACTCGAATGTAGCTCGACTTTGTTCTATGAAAGAGGAAAATTTCTATTAAATATTCTGAACTGATTTACATAACTGTCATCGTCAAAGATGTCAAGTGTTGCTATAATTCTCAACGCTATATGAATACAAGAGAATAAAATATTTCAGTAAACAGAAGATATATTCAATATCGTCTTCCGAATGACAGTCTAAATAAAAAAAAAAAAAACTGTTTCTAAATTAAGGGAAACTAAACTAAGTAGACATGGTTGAATTATGATTTTAAGATATGATAACATATGTAACGATGTTGATAACATATATGAAGATAATAATTTACTATATGACTAAATTTATGAACATCATCTGGTCTAAGATTTACTGCAGGTGATAAATTTAGATCGGGTGGCTCTTTCTATCCTCTCAGATAGAAAAGCTACACTAGTCAAATACGGGCTACTACTTCACACATGATAATATCATTATAGCCCGTGATATTATTTTCAAACACATACACTACTTTATAAAGTGGGTAGGCAGGATTTGTGCCTAAGGCTCAAGAAGAGGAAGGCTTTAGTTTCATTTAAGTTACCAGACTATCTTTACTAGCGGTTTAGATGCGTGCTTGGCATTTCCACATCTTCACATTAAAAGCCTATCTTAAGAAACTTCACATTTCAAGTAGAGAATTGGCTTTTGGTGTCATATGTTTATTTCATTATAGTTTCATTTACTTGCAACACCGAATCTATTACATATGATAATAACAATGAATTGTTAAATTTTATATTTGGTACTTCCAATGAAATAGATGAAATGACGCAAAGATAACTCAAGTTTGTAAATCTCGAAATGGGTAGCATAGTAAGTTGAGAAATGAGTACTTTTGTTTTTCTCTCAAATAAGCTGTCAACGTTAATGACAAATTGTTTTCTTCCTTTCATATACTTTTTAATGCCATGAATACAAAGAATAACAGATGAACAAACCCTTTCTTTATTGTCTTGCTTAATGGCTTACCAATGGCCCAAGATTTTATAGCAATATTGGCAATGTTTGCTATTTCCACTTCAACAAGTTAATTGTCTTGTGACGGAACTAAAGTGGTTCCCTTTAACGGTGATATGGACCAGAACATGTAGTTTTGATCTTGTCTAACGTTTCGCTTACTTAAAACGTATGATTTACTTTCATGGAAAATTTAATTCATGCTGTATCACTATGTACAGACGAATGAACTGTTATATACTAGTAAATGTTGTTTGCGTAGCATTTTTACAGTGTAACGACACTTTTAACTTGTATAGAAATTGAAATATGTAGGTGACGTGAATACCATCTAATATACATGGTCACTATTAATCGGACCATTCGCATTTTCGCACAAATGGCTCTGAAGTGCTCCGTAATAGTTCATAGGTGTGTTACTATTTCCTATCATAAAGCGTAGTCATATTTATGTGATTTATTACAATGTTAATAGGGATTTTTTTGTAGAAAGCGCGGTAACGGTGATGGATCAAGAGATGAACCCAAACAAAGTGTATCGTTACCTGATTGTATCAAATAATGTTTTTTAATATAAAGATTATTAGATACTTGTTCTTTGACGCGTAGATAAAACAACAGAATAAAAGTAATACAATTTATTTGAATAAAAGGCAACGCTTCCTTCATTGTTCTAACGTCACACGTATTTGTCTCTTCAACGCAGCGCCATGAATGCAAGACGAGGGTAATTTACTTACGTTGCCGACTGGGAAATGAGAATTGTTCTATCTTCGTATTTTACGGAACATTTTGAAGAGCAAA
>DVOY01000549.1:0-11167 GCA_018237585.1 Apyrrothrix maculosa | reverse complement strand
TAAACGTGAAACGTGGGAGTGGGTGTAAACGTAAACGTGGGCGTGTTCTACACTCCTCTGCCTACCTCTTCCAGATTACACGCGTGATGTTACATATATGAACTCTTGAAATTAAAATTCTTAATTAGTAAATAACGTTTATCAAACATTGAATTTATGGGAAATTTAAGTAATATGTTGATATGTTTGTATCTAATAGTGGATTGATTGCGGATTGATGATGGGTATGAGGATGATGTTAGTGGTAGTAATTATGCCGTTGCAAAAGATGTAGCTAATATCTATAAATAGAAAGAGTGTATTGATTTACTTCCTGTATTTATGTGTTTTTCACTTACAATGTGCAAAAACTAATCCTTACACATCCATGACAGCGGTACGTTGGCAGTACATCGCGATGAACAAAAACATTGTTACATTGCCTAAAAAAGTTCAACTTGACACTCGTATAAATAATCGTATTAAGACTTTTAAAATCAACTATTTGAAACCACAAACACAGGAGATGTCATCAATCATATGGTTATCACGAATTAGCTCTGAAAAGTCTACAAACCTGTGAGTAATTAGGTTTAAATGTCTATAGACTGCATCATCAGACAATTATTGGAGGTGCGATTGTCCATTAAGCCGCCCTAATTTAAGTGGTGTCAGGATTCAACGAACTTGAATAATTTGACTAAACTTTTCGTTTTTTTACGTACATTACACACGTACATAGTGCAAAATAAAGAAGGCCCTTTTCATGTCCTTAAAGATATATTACCTAATCATGGCATTCGCGAGAATAAAGAACTTTTATATGCGGATTCTAAAAATTATTCTATGGCAAAATTATGTATTTCACCACAATTGTAAAAGGTATTATGTGTTATTATCAAATATTGAAACCTCTTTATCTTAAATCAATAGTAAACTTAATACTTCCATAGCTGGCGTGACTTTAAATAAAAAGTTATTATATTATTTGTACTGCATACATTATACTTATCTAATTATATGATGATATTAAAATTATATATTAATACAAGTAACATCATTAGTGAACAAGTGGGTTCACTAATGATGTCTTACTTACGAGAAAGCTTTTCAATGTTTGTTTTTCACCCACAAAGCGGTTTCTAGCAAAATATTTACCAGCTCCACTTTACGTCTCTTTGCCACACAAGTGACATACAAGTACAAAATTGAGACATATAAATATTTGTACCAGGATGACATATTATTATATGATTTCAATTTATACATATTCTATACTAAGTGATTACTATCATAATGTCAACTTTATTATTTATGTATGTACATATACATCTATACGAATGTATGTTTTAATGAATAAAATTCAAAATCCGTCGTTGCAAGAGCTGTGACAGCGTTGCGGTGCCAATACTTCACGGGCAATGTGACATACTCGTAGTATGTATTGGGTAAAAGATACCGGAAGTTACTTGTTTGATTTTAATAAATACGGTGCAAAATGTGTCTTTGTTAGAACTGTGGCAGCGTTGCGGTGGCCATACTTCACGTGCGATGTATTGGGTAAAAAATACCGTGAGTTGTCTATTTGATCATATAATACGGTACAAAATGTGTCTTTGTAGGAATTGTGGCAGCGCTGCAATGGCAATACTGATACAGTATACACTGAGTAAGAAATAATAAGTTGTCTGTTTGATTTTCATAAATCCAGTGCAAGATCTGTCTTTGTAGGTCCGGTGGCAGCGCAGCGCACCGCAGCGCTGCCACCGGTGCGCTGCGCTGCAACACTTCACGGGAAATGCGACATGGAAGGTATTGGGTAAAAAAAAGTTAAACTGCCTAATTTGCGTGAACAATAGGAATATGAAGGTTACGAAGTTTCAACTTTTTCAACCGCCGAAGTTCTCAACTCAGAGAAAGACCGAACGAAGTATACGCTGCTAACTGCCAACCTTCACTAGTTGGAGAACCACTAGAAGAGGAAGGAGATGGGAAGTAAAACAATTGTTTAAAAAAACATTTTGTTCTTTAATTCAAAACAACTTGTACTTATTTAGTACAATAAACTTCGCCTAGCATTTTATCTTATTACTGAACAATTACAAGTTTCGTACTAACTATGACAGCGAAGACATTGTACATTGCGTAAACATAATTTTCATAGGGATCATTTAACGGACGTAAGCGAAATAATCTTAAAACTAAATTCGTTTGGGAAATGAACATATTATCACAGTTTAATTAATGGGTGAAACACTGATTTAGTTAAATCTATTAACTCTTCGATGAAAATTAGGCTCGTAGTTAACGTAAATTACTAATATCGTATTATAATATTTTATTACTAAAATGAATACAACAGTTCTGCCTCAAAAGCATAACGTTGTAAGTGAAATACCTATATGAATAGAAGGTTTTGCTTTTAATTATATAATTTTCTTTTATCTACAGTGAAATTGGTCATCGGGCCTTCATAATTTGTGCTTAATGTTTACCACAGAAGAGTAACAATTATAGTAATGGCACTTACGCTCTTATGCTTTTGAGTTCTTGCTTTGAGTACACGGTAATTTACATACAACAATGGAGTTTACTAATGATAAAAGTTTATATAAACAAAACTGATTTTGAAATAATTTTAATATGCTTAACAATATTGGAATCTTAAAATTCAATATCCAATAATAACCGGAATATTTTTCTGTATTTTTATAATTTTCCGATCTGACATGTCATTTTACGGTTTTTATTAGACAAGATCTAACAAATGAAGAACTACGAAAAATGGCAGTAGTATCCCAAAGAATTACACTAACCAGTATTATATTTACACTCATATTTAATTAATTGTTATGTATCTATCTATACACAATTTCGTAGTTTAGGCTTCTTACACACGGGAGACTTTTTATAGCGACGGTAAAGGATCACCAGACTCCGGAAAAGAAACATGAGAACCTTAAGACAATAACTTTAATGATTTTAACTTATAACTGCATTCAACGATTCTTCATTCCAAGACATTTTCAGTGCCATAATACACTTACCTTACAAAAAGTCTATCGTATGTAGCTGGTCTAAGATCCAATAAAAATGTAATAGCCAACTATGTATATACAAACGATTTTACAATTCTATTTTTATCATTACGAACTAAGATCGGTTTATCAACAGTATGACGGTTAAATTAGATAAATAGGTAAGTTACACACGTGGCAATAGGCTCACCCCCTATTATATGACGGGACCTAAACGTAACTGGTGAAACATGGAAGTGTACTACACTACTCTATCTCTTCAGGGATTAAGGCGTGATGATACCTTAATTTACATACGTTTACGAAAAAATTACATTTTAATGCTTCAACTCCTTCTATGTGAAAATAAAACAATGTATAATTAGAATTCTTGAAATGCCAATAGATCAAGACTTTACTGAAACATGTCATAATTATTTTCAAATCAAAGAACACCGTTATAAACAGATACCGTCTGCCTACCCTATAAGGAACCTGAAGTGACGATAGTATCGAAGATAGTAAAACTTGTTAACAATACAAGAGTAACTTGTATAAATATTTAAAAAGTCTTATGAGAAACGAAGTAGGTATTAACTTTTATTTAGGCCGCTTTATTACCAGTTATAAGGTTTTTATTGTATGAATCTCTTGAGCTACGCATCACACAAAAATACAGTATTCTATTAATCTTAACTGAAAACTGTTTACTTTATTTAATCACTTAAAACAGCATTCAGTTAATATTATTTACTTTAAACACATTAACCAAAGAGTAGTTTATCATTATCTTAAGCGGAACGTCTTACCAATTGTACCATGTCTGGTTGTAAATACGAGTAGATATCGATGGAATATCGGCTATCTGGTTACCATAGCTCAGGCCTTGTTTAGGTTCGAAACAGTTGGCCACGTGTGGAGATGTCCCGATATATTTAGAAACAACGTCACATTCGCTGACAACAAAAGCACGCACAATAAAACACAATTTACTTTATTGCACAAAGTACAAGTACTATTGAAAGTACAAAAGTACAAGAACTATTGAAAGTAATGAAAGTAACAAAGAATAATACATAAAGTGCGTTTCTATTTAAACAAAATTTGATGCTATTAAACTTGTAATATTCGGGGACAAACTTGCAAAGCCTTAAGGCTGTATTCCTAAACGATAAGTAAGTTATGAAGTTTCGTTGCTAGGCTAATACCTCTTTCGGACTCCAGAGATGAATAAAGACCCAAATCCCTAGATAAATAAGACAGTCAATTAGAATTTTTAAATTGTTTCTACAAGAACAAAGGGACACTTTGAACAATATTCATGTTATATTCGTGCAAAGGAATCTTACATGTATCACGTATAACTGTGTGGTATTAACAGGCTAATACAATCTATACAAGACTTAAATGGTTTAATCCAAAAATAAAGAGAATTCTTCCTTGATAATGGTAACAAACTGATCGACGTGAATTTTTTAGATCGCTCTGAACGACCATCCAACTTCGAAAAGATTGATGGAATGGTTGTCTGCTTGAAATGAAACTCAATAGACAGAATATATTTTAGTTATTCATCTTGTAATATATAGTGGAGAGAAATCATGTAATGTTACCCACCTATCCGCTTGTAATGTAGCCATTAATATAACACTGAAGTATACTCTTATCAAGATGTAACGCTTGACAATCATAGGCCTAACGGCGGAACGTCTTGCGTAGTATCCTGTATATTATAAATGAATATAGAAATATATACACATAATATTGCAAAATGGTACAATTAAATAGCGCTATTGGAATGTCATTGACCCAATTTCACAAATACACCGCTGAAAACCGATCTCGTTCATATGAAGGTCAATTGTTATATTGTCGACATGTTCCACCGGAATTTTGAATCGAGACGTCCTAAGTTTTATTTTATTTACAGTCTTCACAAATTTCCTATTACTTATAAAAAATTAAAACTTCAACTGAATACACCATATCATTTCTCTCTAGTCGTGTTCCGCTGGTCTTCGACGTGTTTCCGGAAATGTAATTTGTCGGTCGCGCGCAACCTGTCGGCACAAAGTAATTTCAAACGTTATTTCATACGAAATGAATTATGCCATCCATTGGAACAAAGGAACAACTTGTATTTGTTGGGGAAAAAATTGGAATATCATTTCATAAGGATGACGGAATTGCAATATCATATTACGCCAATCATTTTTCAAATCAGTGATAAGTCTTAGAGAGTTTTGAGTAAACTCAAAATTGTATTACTATTTGATACATTGTAATATGATAGTTATAGGATTTTCTTGTTACGTGACACGAATTTGTAAACAATATTTTCTTTTGCTGTTTGTGGAAGGGATTGTCATATTGATTATATAAAGATTATATAATTTATAAAGTTTACTGTTTTTTTTATTAACTTAAGTAAAAGCTTTTTTTTCTTTTTGATTAAAGTGTTGCAAATTTTAATCCTAGTTATATATAGGTTTTAATTGTGAACAATGAACGAATTCTTTGAACTTACCTTAACAATTATTTTTATTTGAAAGAAAGCTTTATTCGCAGGGATTAAGGTTGCTTACACCTATTGAGTATTGACGACACCTATTCAATACATTTTAAACAACAAATGAATGGCATCTTACATTGTCATATGAAATAATATCAAGACGATATACAATAGGAATGTAGATGAACGCAACTGTCGAGAGGGACCAATCTTGATCAAATAGGTCAGGTACTGGTCGATGGGTGATTTTAAAATGTCCGAACTCGACGTGCTTGTATTAACAGTGATAGAGATATTCAGCTTCTCGTGCTCTCTGCCTGTCCCATATGACCCTGGCGTGATGATACAATAGTAATAATAAATTTACTTGGATCGTTTTTTTCTTCTAACTGTGTCTATCGGAGTTGCTTCCACACATAGCACTATTAGCCTTGTGCTGCATGAATACCTGTAATACAGAATTCGCTTAATATTTTCTTAGAAATAGAAGAATATCGAAGCAATGTATCCTACTCTACTGTTGAATAAAAAAAGTAGGGTGTACGAATAAATTTAAATAAAGGGCATAAGGAAAAAGTTACGTTAACGGCATATTATTGTCAAGTGTTCATGAAAACGGTCTTGATTTATACTAGATAATTAAATATATTTTAATACATATCGAGTTTATATTTATACTACGAGTATAAAAGCGTAATTAGTTTTATGCCTGTCTGTAAAGTTTTTAGATAAAAACCACTAAACCGATTATGTCGGTGCGAAGACATCTTGGATTGTAGTGGTCAAGCTGAAGAGACATTTCTCTAAGAACTTTTGAATTCAATTACTAAATTACTGAAATAAAGCACTAAATATGGAACTGATATTGTATGTATATTTTGTACGAATAATTAGCAAATCCTACTAAGTAACCATGCATAATATGCACCTTATGTAATAATATGTAACTCTTATTTACGAATCCAAGATTATATTCATGAAACATGAAGCAGTTGCTTATCAAACGAATTCGTTTCCGTCGTCAATTATGCGCACGTATTCTTACAAATGTAAAGACGTTCAAGGCAACATCCCTTGACCTACTTACATGGTGACTCGGGACACACTCTGATTTTAGCACCCCCCGGAGGCAGAATTCGGAAAATCTACCCTTTGTACACATTTTTGGGTCACAATTCTTACAACGCTACGGGTATTTCTGAATACTGTAACTCCAAACGCAATAATGCGGGACTTATTGAAACTGCTTAGAAAATAATGAACTAGTGTATGTTATTACGATAAATACTCTATTGTTTGTGGTCGGTTAATCAAAAATTTATAAATCGAATCGTATAGCGGAATTGATTTAATATAAATGAAGAAATATGAGTAATGAACCAATGCCGTTATAAACTCACTGTTCAAAGTGTGAAAAGACATATGTCACTAATGTGATGAGCTCTGGAGCGCTTCAAATTTCCTTTTTTGACTATAACATAGAATTTGTATTAATGACTCTGATAGGACTCACGTTTCCTGATCTAGTAGCTTGTTGGAACTCAACGATGAAGCCAGTCCGAATTTGTCCGGGTTACTGCTGTGCCAAGCGTCGCAGTACGCATCCATTGCTGGCTCACCGTTTGGGCTTGCACCGTGCCATACTGCTTTTGTTGGCCTGTTTGAGGGAAAATTCATACAATATTGGTTTAAATTATTATTATTGTTAATTTAATTAAATTATTATATGATAAAATTATCCAGCGCGGTAGACTATGGCCTTAATCCTCTCATGTGCCCGGTGTATGGTAACACACTCACCATCTATTCCATATTGGGATGTAAACGTAACTGGTGAATCGTGGGAGTGTACTATACACTCCTTTGCCCACCTCCTCAGGGATTACAGGCGTGATGTTACGTTTGATAAAATTATTATTATTGTTAATTTAATATTATTAAATTATTATTTGATAATATTTTATAAAATAATAATTTTTAAAAATTATTCATTGGCTTATACCATTGCTGGTAAATTTGTCCTTTTAAAATAATGATCCAATTTTTAAAATTATAACACTCAATGACATGCAAATGCGATGTCCTGACTAAATATGACCTCGTCTGTAAAGATCTGATGACAAAGAAGAAAATATCTTAAACAAACTGAAGATCAGTATGATAATTTTATTATATAAATACATTCATTATATTTTTAGGCACCATCTTCTAATCCATTGAACATATAAATAAATTAAGCATTGAAATATTGACTGCCTCGTTGGTCGTATTTGTTACAAGCGCGACTGCCGATCGAGAGGTCCTGGATTCAAACAGTGGGTCGGGTGTTATTGGATTTTTCTAACTTACATTTTCTCGTAGAAATTTCTAGCTCAGAGTTTGGATTTGTGCCCGCGATAGACACTAGATTCACCACCTATTCCATAAGGAGACGTAAACGTAAGGCGAAACGTGGGAGTGTACTACACTCCTCTGCGTACCTCTTCGGGGATTCCGGACGAGATGTTACTTTCATTCAAATATTTTTTGTATCCTGAATAGTAATTTATATTTCCAGTGAGAAAAGTACTTGTGAAATGAATTGCCCAACCAATTGCGACTGTGTTGCGTTTGAAATATTAATGAATTAAAAGCTTCGTCCACTGCAGTCCACGGGGATGTTGCGGGAAAGAAATAGGGTAATATTTCAAATCTATTCAACGTTCCATTGTTTGTTTCATTCTGTTTCTTGGTACCGTAAGAATAATACAGTATAGTGTTTTAGGGTGGCGTATAGTCATTGTGTATAATTCCTATTATTCGCGGCTTGGTTTAAATATTTTTTAAGAATACTGTTTAGTGAGTATAATTACTGACTAAACTGCCAAGAGCAATACCCGTTAAAATATATATTCGTGTTAAATAAAAATTATATAATTCAATATTATAAGATAAGAAATATTCTTATTTCTTATTTCTATTTCTAATATTATAAGATATATTATATAATTATTACTAACAATAAAGCATTTTAAATGCTTTACGATTTGTTCAACATTCAAAACTGTTTGTAAAGGCCTGGCAACAATCCAAAATACAGACGATGTTGAGTTGTGGTGATGTCTCGTACGCCTTTATCGGGCAGTGACATCTGTGGACTAATATAATGATAATGAAAACGAAGTGTCTTTCAAAATTCTTGATATTCAACTATTTAAATCAGTACTGAAACGGGGCATAATCTCTATTAAAAATATTTTTGTGTCATTTTTTTTTATTATTTTTATTTGATTGCATCTCATTACTCACCAAGCCGGATCAACAAGGACGTTTTTCCCGTTGAAGCTGAAGATCCGCGGCGCATGAGCGAAGAGTGCACCAGAACCGTCGAACATTTCGCCCCACGAGTTGAATAGGACATCGTCTCGCGTGTTCACCACTGGTATGTCACGATCCACCCAGCTCACTATTGAATCTATTGTTTGGACCCTGATAAAAGATATTTCTACGATAAAAGTTAGAAGAAAGAAAAGATGTATTAACTTTATTTTGTCTACAGAAAAATGTTCCGTATGTATAAATATAATTGTGTCCCATAAAATAATTTTATTTAGAATTTGTTATAAATAGTCATATATCTTGATTGTTGTCAGGAAAAAGATTATGTAATTAATATACAGAATAAATTAATTAAGTACATTGAAAGTAAATTTAATAATTAAATTAATATGTAACTTTCATAAAATGTATTCGTTTGTCTAAGATCTCAGTAAACTATTATTTATCGCGAATTGCAATGTAAAAAGTTCCTTATTAAATTGAAATGAGCAAATCAAAGAATATCATATTCAAAGAATATCATATACTCCGCCGTTATTATTGTAAAATGGACGGTAATCTTTTTGTAATACCTGAAAACATTTTAAAATGATTTACGTTTCAAACGTCCGTATATTCTCCGCATTTCACTACATCCGCCGTGAATAGGGCTAAAAGTTTGCCAGAAAAGAGCTTTCACATCGACAGATGCATAAATTTTACCTGGATGATATAAAGGCGCGGAAAGTGCCTTTGAGGCCGGCGCGTTGGGCCTGTCTGTGGCACTCGTAGTTCGTGCTGCTCACGCCGTGCATGTCGCCTGTGTGCGGCTCGTTCAACGCAGCCAGTCGTAACTAGTCGAATTATTCACATTTATATCACCACCAAATCAATACTTTGGACAAAATACGAAATTGTTTCTGCTTTTGTAATGTAAAGATATCTATAAGGCAATTGTTGTCTGGAACTGAACATGGGATTTGTTTATGTAGTACGAATTATGCACTTCACCTGGATATCATTTCTTTAAACCGATATCACAGTAATTGTTGAGAATAGAAGTATTAAGATTAATATTAAACCGTCAAATGAAGTATTTGGAATTAAGTTATAAATATGTATAATACTGTACATTTATGAGTCATAGTTCATCATCATCATTATCAGCTTAATTCATAATAAAAGCCATTAAAGGGTTTTGTCCGTAATCCCCACGGTGAGCGGGTTGGGGATCGCAGAACACATCTCGCACCACCTACGCTGCTGCCCATAAGTCGCCAAGGTATTTAGACGTGCCTAGTTAGGCTATGCTATACTACGATCAGCCAGCGCCGGTTTTAGTCATCTCTTACGACTCCCTGGCATTCTATCATGAGGTCGGCTGATGTATTCTTTCTCCGCTCCAACACGGGTACTATCGAATGGGCATCCATAGTTATGTATGTACATATTTACCACAGGTCCTTCCCCAGCCGGATTCTTATGATGAACGAGACTGGAAGTCTCCAGGATATTTTGTAGGGAAGTACGTGTCGGTAGGTTACCAGGCGGTGTGTGGATAGCCAGCAGTGACCCCATCTGTTCAAAAGTTTATATCACTAACTATAAGGTAAATGAACGAAGCCTTAAAATAGCGAAGGAACCAGACTAGTCTGCCAATTTGGTCAAGTCTGGCTTGGCAGATTTCACAAATCTTCGACGGAATTAGTAGCAACTTAAGAGTGCAAGTTTTCTTACGATGTTTCCTTAATTTCTCTACTTTACGAGTTTCCTTACTTCCCTTTAACGATACATCAAGGGATATTTGATTACAAAATAGGCCTAACCTGATAAAGTTAGAGCCGCGTAAAAAGTATTCAACCCGGAATTACGGAGTTGGAGGATTAATTCTACCCGACCAGGCTGACAACTTAAACGATAGTACAATGTAGAAGTATAAAAATCAACAACCATATTAAAACGGTATCATAAAAGAATCATATACCAGATTCACACTAATTCAAAAACACTTCCGATTGCATGTCTACATGTCATATTCATTTTCGCAGCAGTGATTTTATACTGTATTTGTGTCATGCACTCATATTCACTTTCCATTGTGTTGTGTAATTAGATCCGTCGAGGGCCATTAAATTACAATTTTTTTCAATTCAGCTTTTAACCTAAATAAAACTTTAATAACACTGTTCGTTGTAGTGTACGATATGTAAACGTGTTTAGTTAAATAAACCGTGTTTCTATTTTCATGATGTTAGTTAATTACGTAACATCACGCCTGTAATCCACGAACAGGTAGGCAGAGGAGTGTATAGTACACTCCCACGATTCACCAGTTACGTTTACGTCCCAATATGGAATAGGT